>JAHZMV010003628.1:0-87490 GCA_027743765.1 Coecobrya sp. COE2
AAAAACAATAGAAAAACCACGTGATCAGGCAAAATAAGCTTGACTTGGCGTTCAAATCGAGAAATAGCGGTAAGGTTTTCTAATCAGATGAGGGTGTACCTATGAAGTTCTTCATTCAATCAACAAGTGAACATATTGGAACATTACCTCCTGTAAAATCCCTCCTGAAAATTGCCTGTTTATCTACTTTTAAAGACGCCTATTAAAACATCACTAGTCTAAATATACGAGCAAGTTATTATGCACCGAAGGTACATTATAGAAACAGGAGGTGGGGGACAAAATATCTGTCAGTCCTAGTGATAACTTGAAAACGATGTAACCGATTATCTTCAATCTTGGCATAAAGGTTACTTGTGTCAAGAGGGCGAACCCTATTAAATTTGAGCAAATCGGTCAAAGGTAACCTAAGTGGCCTTGACGATTTCAAAATTTCAAAGTGATATACATGTGAGACATGATTTATGGTCCATTTCGACCAATAACAACAATCCAGAGATATTTTGAAACTTTCCAACAGTTTTTGAGAAAATGACAAATTTTCAAAAAATATGTTTTTTTCTCACAACTTCTCAATGGAGTGGAATATTTACATACTGGTTTCTCCATACAATAACCAATGACCAAAGACTACCAACAGAACAATTAAAAGCATTTCAGGTCAAAGGTCAAGCTTGGTGACCTTGACGATTTCAAAATTTCAAAGTGTAGCATATACATGTGACACATGATTTATGGTCCATTTTCAACCAATAACAACAATCCAGAGATATTTTGAAAATTTCAAACAGTTTTTGAGAAAATGACAAATTTTCAAAAAATATGTTTTTTTCACAACTTCTCAATGGAGTGGAATATTTACATACTGGTTTCTCCAAACAATAACCAATAACAGAACAGAACAATTGAAAGCATTTCAGGTCATGGTCAAGCTTGGTGACCTTGACGATTTCAAAATTTCAAAGTGTAGCATATACATGTGACTATGATTTATGGTCCATTTTCGACCAATAACAATAATACGAATAACGAATGAATATTTCGAAAATTTCAATCGGGTTTTGAGAAAATTGGATATTTATATATAAAATGGTTTTCCTCATAACTTCCAAACCCAATGGAATGTTGACATGCTGTTTTCTTCAAACAAATAGAACAAAGGATTACTTTAAATAGGACTAGGATTATTACAAGTAGGAATAGTATTATTACAAACAGGAATAGGATTACTTGAAATTGGAATATGATTACTTCAAATTACTAAAAAGATACTACTAAAGAATTTTCTTCGGTATATACCTTTCACACTGGTTTACCTGTTTTATTATTTTACAATCTAGAAAACAAGAACACGGAAAAACAAGAGCCAAGACTTCAGAAAGGTATTTATTTCAATAATTTTTAAAATATTTTAAACAATACATACAACAATTACATAGTTCAGAAAATAAATTCCAACTATTCCAAGTCAGTTAAAATAATTTTTTTTACATAGAATTCGGAAGTCACTATCAAATAAAACGTTGAGTTCTTGGAGTTAATAACGGTTAGAAAAGTCTACTTTTGAAAAATTTGTTGGGATAATTTCTTTTGTCTTTGTCATTAATTTGAGATTTTCATTAAAACAGAATGGAAAACAAAATGACACGTGAGAAAAGGTAGTAAAAATGACAACAAAATATTATGCATAGTTATTCTGTTTTTGGTTTAGTGGTCATGACTCGTCTGACCACAAGTTTTAAAATAAAATATATCACAACCGAAGTCATTCCAAGAACCGCAGCGATTCCTAGGAACATCACCGCATACACATCCCACAGACGTCGTTGCCACCAAGTTTGGTTCATTCCCAATGGTCTCAAAAGTGATGTGTCGTATTTCATGACGTAGTGGATCCAGTAGAGAAGATTATCCACGGGATCCACGGGGCGATCTCGGAACATGGTTGATAGCTCTTTCATTTTTAATGTATATCTAGACATACAAATGATTGTATTTACCTAAACGGTAAAATGTTTGTTATGAAGGTACGGTGAAAGTCGTTTCACTTACTTTGGGTTTTCAATCAGTTCCTTAATACCACTTTGAAGACCTTCCGCAGTGAAATTAGTAATGTCAAAGTTGATGGAGACTCCAGAATACTCAAGTCGATTAGCGTTGGTGTCTTGTTCAGCTGTATGTAAAACCCAGATTTTTCATGAAGCTTAAATCAGCCATTGTTTGAAAGTTTTAAAATGATTAATATACCAAATATCGGAAAGCTGATGAGAGGAACTCCGTAGCAAAAAGCCTCTTGTGAGCTTGGTCGTCCTGCTTGCGTAATAAATCCTTTAATCTTGGAATGTGCCAAGATGTCTCGCTGCGGATACCATTTTTTGAGCAGGACATTCTTTGGGGTATTTGCCGGCACAGCTCCCGTCCACCTCCACAAAAACTTTAGCTTGGGGAAAGCAGCAAACGCATTGAAAAAGTTGCTCAGGATATTCTCCGGCAATCCACTGACCATTACAGCGCTTCCAAAGCTGACGTAGATGAAACCTTGATTCTCGCCATCGCCCCCTTGATTTATAAACGTTGAGATATCCTGAGGCAGTGGCTTTCTCCCAGCGTCCCTTTTGTCCTTCCCACACCAAAGACCAGAGTATGACACCATCAATGGTGGCATAGCGTATGCATAGTCTTCAATAAAATGACTATTCAAAAATACAAGACTAGTATTTTTATCAAATTCCAGAAGACTGGGCATATCCGGGACATTCAGCTTTGTTCTAATGATTGGTTCTATTTTTCGCATATAATCGAGTTGAGCCAATCTCAACATGAAAAATGCCATTGTGGTCTTGAATCTATTGACGAATCCCATTTCTGTGGGTTTAGCATGAAAGAAAAGTTCCGGGATGCTGGAACTTTCCGGTACAATTCCGAATTGATCCCATAGGAAATTGGCCATCGTGGGCATGAATAGAATATGTTTTGCCTGAAAACGGTGCACCAATCCATATCCACATTCACCCAAGCTGGTATCAATCATTATGAGATCATATTTTAATCCTGGTCGGGACAACCACTGCTGGACATCCGGGCTGTCGTAAAACGCTTCACAGAGGTCAACACTTTTTACAAAAACTTGCCAGGTCCATTCCTCAACAGTGTTATTCAAACGGACGCCAATGTCAAAGTCGCCGACAAAGTCCCTTACAATTGGTAACATTTTGGATGGAGCAATTTCTTCAATGTTTTTATGAGAGCCATCACGATTTCCGGCAATTGGAAATATGTAGGTGATATTATGACCTTGGTCAGCCAGGCGTTCTACCAAAGGCCAAATGGAGGTCCGGTGGCTGGCGGTGGCAATCAAGTGGAAGAAAAGAATGTTCTTGGCTGAGGTGGGGGAAGGCGGGACAACCAAGTAGAGGAGAAAAATGACAACCAAAGGTGACACCACGCGCGACATTATGACGAAGTAGTAAGTCTGCTAATTACTCAGTCCCAGTGAATTATTAAGTAAAGCCGAGAGCAGCGTCAAAATGTCATTAGAATGACTCAGATCTCATCTTTGAACTGAAACTGAGCATGGGCATTAGCGAACGAAGAAGGGATAAAATTAATAATATTTTAAAATATAAATATGAACACATTCTTATATGAACACATGTAATATACAGATATTCTATATTATGTTATTTGACATAAACTTGAAACAATCGACTGTAAAATGTATACGCAGTTTATATGTACTTATGAATCATTATCATGAACATAAATGGAGTGCATTTTATTGAACGTGTGCGTGGACAAGGATTTAGAGGACATACCTAGTTACATAGAAAATTCAATCATCATCTTGTGGGAATATCACGCAAAAACATTCGATTATCTTTCCTCCTCTGTCAGTCTCCACTTTTTCTACACATAATCCATTTTATATACATAATCCAATTGACGATCATAATATGCGGATTTATAAGGTGATACGATAGGAAAACAACCAAAATGCAAGGCAACATAGCAAAAAACCGCAGACTTTGTCCCTTTCAGAATATACCAGTAGTACTAGTACCTAGTACAGCGATTCGGCACCACAGTATTAGCTTATTTTTTAGACACATACCAAAACAAAACTAGTTTTTTTATCACAAGGAAAAATGGAAAGAAATTACTAGGTCTACTTTTCCGTGTACACAACACTGCTAAAAAACTCTGCATGTGCTAAGAATTGGAATTGTGCCTGTAACGTTATGGAACTTGCTAGCTATTACCTATTTTGATGTTACTTGCTGCTGGATACAGGAGGCATGAATATGAATGAAATCATGCAAGCACATCATTACTTTATCAATTCAACCTTGACTGTGATTATAGCTAAAGGTAAATATATATTTTATATACATACCTAGGTTTATATTCAGTGAATGTTTTGTGATGCTAAAACAAGCTATTTTTTGTCTTTAAAAAGTTGCTTTTCCTTAATGTTGACCTTGCAATTTTTGCACTGGAAATCGAAAATGGCATAATGCATACCTATTAGGCATTTAATATCAGATCAACTTTGCATGTTTTCCGAATAATAATTATATTTTGCCGTCATTGTGCCTTTCATTCGTGAAGTTGAATAATTTGAAAAAAAATAATTTTAAAGTGGTTTATTTTTATGAATCATAAAATACTGAATATATGTAATATTTTACATGCCTATTGTTCATATACCATTTTATAATTTTCTGGGAATTTTACTGGAATTAGGTTAGCAATTTATTTCAATCTACTTTCCGTTTGTTCAGATGATCTGAAACTGGTCTGAATAAAACTTTACAAATGGAAACGATTCCTACTACAACTATTCCAGTAACTGATAAGAAAATCAGAACTAAAAATGCATACACATCAAGAAGTCGACGCGGGTACCATGTTTGCTTCATACCCATGGGCTTGAGAAATGACAGGTCTTCATCAAACTGTTACATCATTTTTCCACACATTTTCATTAAAACACTGCACCAGCTCAGATGCGAATATTTTCAGCTATCCTGACAACAGTGGGGGATGTAGCTCAGTGGTAGAGCGCTCGATTCGCATTCCATCGAAATTTTGAGAGGCCCCGGGTTCAATCCCCGGCATCTCCACATAATTTTTGTTTTTTGCAATGGTTAAAATTACATACTTGCATAATACTCCACCGAATTACTGCTTATTAAAAATATGAAGCATTTTAATATGTGTCAACTATGAACATAATTGATTGTTAAACGCACATACCTATAGCTTTCTCTTGACTCCGATATACTAAATACGAGACTAAATAATAAATGCATAAAATGCTCTTGCTATGAGACTAAATATTTGCTCTATTTATTGCAGAGGCAATATATTTTCTTAATTCAAGACGACATTTTAAGCAGATGATAAATGAATTTGGACATTCATCTTGAGTTAGTAGTCCAATGTAGTAAATACAAATCAAACAAATATTAATCAGAGATACTCAGTATATGTTATATTCTTGGTAATTGAACGCTGAATACTCGTTGATACTTTGTAAACGTGAGCAATTTGAATCTGAAAAAATGGATTAACGTTGTACAGTCTGATATTATTGAAATCTACTTTTAGTTTTAATAATCCCAAGATTTTTCCGTGGCAATATATTTCATGAATAATGGTCAAAATAAAAACAGTATTTTTGGCAAGTATTTACGTTTCCACAATTACTACTAAGCATTCGATTGCAGATTGCAGCCAAACTTTCAATCCAAGGAATGATGTGGAAAGGATTAAGGTATTGTTGGGACATTCATATATTATATAAATATTTTATAAGTAGGAAAGTCTTAATCGTATTACACTTCTAAAATCCATACCGTATCATGCACTATTTTTAATTCAAATAGGAAAAATACTTTAATTGTTTTCAAATGCCATTTACAATCATTGCGACGCATTTGATTATATGTGTGTTATACATATATCCTAAGTAATACTGTCCTCAGTACCACAATGTAACATGTAAATGGTAGATCGTGTCAGTAATATGTACTTTCATTATGGGGCACATTGAGAAAATCTCTGCAGTAAGGTAAGATTATTATTTAAGAAAGATTTATCATTGCTTAAATAAATGGAACAGCGGGGTATGGGGTATAATATTTCGTTCTGGGTTGAAACATGATTTACAATAAATGACCCTGGCTTACTTGCTTTTGTAGTTTATTGCGCAACATAATTTGTACATACATACACTCAGCATGACAATGCTTTATTGAGGACGGTCAAGAAAAGCCTTCATGATCGTTATGATAGCCAGTGATTTACAATTTATATTATTTATGCAAAGAAAGTCAGTTGAATGAAAAAATTCAAATTGACATTCGAGTTCACTTCAAATGAGTCGAGAGCATGACAATAAACAGAACAATAATCGAACATTTGCATAAGCAGTGGATAGTTCTAGTTCACGTTTGGCTGTTCACAATTTTGAAAGAAAATTATCATATTTTATTAAAGAGAAACTAATCAGTTGGGATGAACCGTCAACGTTATGATTCCAAAATTTTCCATTTCTATCGTTATAGGTACATATTATGTGGCAAGTGACTTATGGACAGATTTAATTCTCTAACACTTTATGTATGCACATCCAGAACAAACCCCTTTTTGTCCGGTTGCTTTATCCACTGTATAATATAATACTTAATGTAATGTTTAGTCTTTATGTTATAGTCACTGCGAGTTGCGGTAAATGTATTTAGTTACTATAGCTACAAACAAATGTAACTCGAAGGCTGCGTTGTCCCCTACTACATTCATGCTTTATGAATGGACACCAGAAGGGAACGGCAGGTCCACATCAGCGGTGAAATTCATTTGGAATTGGGATACATTGATAATCTTGTCAAGTGAGCAGAAAATTAGCCGACAACAAAGTGTCAGTCATAGCCGACCTCCTGTTTTAAGTTTATCATATTCCAAATTCCGAAAACCGTAGGGATGACTTCATTTAATTTCGTATAGGACATAAACGATATAAATGTTTGTTTTCCACGCTACCGCGCAACGCGGTACATCAAAAAGGTTCAAATATCATGCTTTTGCAGCCGTGTTCCTCTAGGCACATAACCATGGACAATATTTCAAGTTGTTGTGTACAGCAAGTTAGTGAAATGCTATTTTCATGATTGACGGAAGGTCACAAGTCATGTCGTCGGCATTACCATGAAATGGAAAAATGTGAACGATGTATCATAATATTATTATGGCTTTCATATACGGATATTTACAAATAAGTAACACTGTTCTTAGTAAAGTATCCAGTAAATAAGATCCTTTACCGTGCCCCGATGCCTGATGAACAACGCGTTCATCACCGTAAGTTAAGTAGCTTAAACATAAAATTTTCGAGGTAGATCATTTCTCTTTTCCTGGCTCTAAATAAAAAAATATTTTATTTATTAAAGACTCATTTAACAAAACGAAGTTATTTAGTAATTTACCGCAAGCGGAAAACGGAACTAGTATAAATAAAATAAAATATGATACTTATTGTAGTAATGTGAGTATCGGTAATATGTACAGTATAGACGTAAAAAGTAAACTTAAATCGTGATTTCGAAAGCGTTCAATAACAATGCTATAGTTATAGTCCATTTGAATTCGAATGATGATATCCGTTAGTATGATGATATCCATTTGTGTGATGATGTCCATTTGTTATTGAATGATTAAGTCCATTAGCTTGTTCGAAGTGCCTTACATTGGAATCGGGACTAAAGTCGAACATCATAAAGTCAGTCAATGCCCTTTGCGCTTTTGTGGGAAGGAAACTGTTAAAAACAAAAAAAAAAGTTTGTCAAAATCTTAGTTAGCCTTATCGATATTGATAGTATAAAACTAGTCCTTCCATAATATGCAAAGCAGAAGTGGATGCATTTTAATTTTGCAAAAATCTCAAAAAACAACACTCCTTTATTTTCAATCCTATCTATAAGACTACCTTCTCATTTTTGAGTGCTATTTTTGCCGATTTGTGTACTGTTTAAAAAAGAGTGAAATCATGTGTCGACAACTGGTTTTTTATAGTTCATTGATTCTGCCAACTATCAATCAACACGTGTGTGCACTTTTCAGAATTACCATAGGATTACATATTATGTCATGAATCATCAAAACGGTTGGCAGCTATTGTGATTGGCCAGACGAACGTATGAATGATTAAACTAAGAAAAGAAAGGTTACCAAAAATATGTCATGTTATGTACCATTCCAAAAAGAAGTAGAAGGGCATGTAGGATGGGATGTAGATTTTATCTGTTTCTGTCTTCAAACCCTCCACGATTTTACTGGCGACATAGTCAGGTTCAAGAAACGGGGTAAGTGATGGAAATCTGAAAGGGAGAGAAATTGAGAAATATACATATTAGGTATTTTTAAAATGTGGATATGCGCATTAGCCTGAAGAGTTTAATTTTCCATAAAATGTACAAAACATTTACTTACCTAAATGCAAATCGAATTCCATTTATCAATCTTGTTCTCACAGCAGTAGGGTACACGGTTGTGAACTTAATTTTATCTCCACTGTTTGGGCAATGTGCTAATTCTTCCTTGAGAGATTCCAGATACCCATGGACAGCAAACTTTGATCCGTGATACGGAACCATGTAGCGGTTACCTTTTAGTCCACCAATTGAACAAACCGTCACAATGTGCCCTCGGTTTGTCTGTACCATTTTGGGAAGAAACTGTTGAAGGATCCAAAAATGAGCCAGCACATTGACTTGGAACGTTTTTTCGACCACTTCAGGGGCAAAGTTAAGGAACTTTTCACAGCTTCCAATGCCAGCATTGTTAATAATTACTGTAACGTCCCCAACTTCTCGACGTACCTAAAATGACATAATATACATATTTACAAAATTATATTTAAAGGTCAACCTATTTACCATTCAAATATTTTTATTTACGAACTACAATATGCAAGGTTGCAAACACTTTTTCTTACCCGTTCAGCAACAGCATTCACTTGATTTCTGTCGGAAACATCTACTTGATAAGCATAAGCTTCCACACCCAGTCTTCTTAAGGCGCTTACAATTTCTTCATTTTCACGTTTTAAAATATCCCAACACACTAATTTCGCCTTTGATTTGACTAACTGAAATGCAACGTCCTTGCCTATTCCGTTTGCAGCACCGGTAAGCTGAAAGTATGAGGTGTGATTTTTAAATATAAATTTTGAATGCTAATAAAGCTACCAAAATAAAAATGCAGTTAATTACAGTAAAACTTACCAAAACAATTTCCCCTTCCAGTGACTTTACCCTTTTTGGAGATAGTGTCTTAATAAATGACTCTAAATAAATATAGAGAATATGGAAGACTAGAACAATACTATCGATCACAGTCCAGACACAGAACTTGATTCCCGTCATTTCGTGTTTTGTTCTAATCATCATTGTCACGATTTCGGTTGTGGTTGGTCCACACAAACAAATGTCCTGTTTAACTAGTGTACCCTATTATTCCACCAATATTCGGAAATATGAAAATCAGAAATTAAAATTTCAAAAAAAAATAATTAATGGTTTTAAGGAGAATGTAGTTGATTATTGGTGATTACCTCGCTGGTAGAGGAGTGGAAGAAGTGGATGAGGAGGACGGGAGAGGAGACAAATTGAGTTCTTTGCACTTGGGTTGGTTGGGGTTGAATGGGTTCTCGAGAGTTGGGCTTCGTCTCTTGTACCCAGTAGCCTTCGTCCTTTTATTGTAATCGGAGCGCCCAAGACGCTGCTCCTCACCTTTTAATCCAGTTAACAACGCTGCTGCTGAGGATGAACAGGGATGACTTTTTTGGACTTCATGTGTTATCGACATGATTCGCTGGGTTCAGATGTCAAGTAACAGAGCACCGCGCCGAAGAGGGAAAGGCAACATTGCAAATTCTGCAAAACTAAATATAAAAAAGATGTTTTAAGAGGACGAACAAGAGGACAAGAAGAAAGGAAGCGCAAAAACAGGCTCCTGTCACAAAAATGGCAGTGCGAATATCTTAAAAGTTACATAAAAATGTCATTGAATAACATAACCCAGTGGTGGACTGTCTCAGAACAACAAAACAGTAAACAGTGAAGCTGTTTCATTTAAAAACACAATTATTATTCATGTCATGTGAGAGAGATGAGTGAGTACAGAAGAGTTGATGGGGATCAGGAGATGATGGGAATTATTATTTTTATTTGGTTGAGCAATCACTAACCACACGACACAAGAATTGAGATTAAGTAATGCAAGCGTGTGAAGTTTGAAGAGAAAAAATGGATAACTTTTAATTGATTTTATCACACATCAAATTTCCAATCAGGCAACTGGAATGCGAGCCGCCGCAATAAATTCTCCTTCTTGGCAGTCCACAGATGTTTCAGCCTGCTTCAATGTTTGCTGTTGTCTTTCATAAATTTCATCATCTCGTCCAAAAAGCACAACTCATCTCAGCAGAACTGGGTACACAGTACACGGTCAACAGTACACAGTTCAGTCAGTAGGTGCATCCACGAAGGTGGATGGGGGCTGTCCATTCAGACCAAATATAGCGTCCATAAATGGGTTACATGATTAATTGATTGATTGCATAGTGCTGTAAAAATAAATTGCACTACGATTCGAAACACGAACAGAAACCGTTTGGACATAGCCAGCCAAGCCAAAAGTAGTCGTTTGGACATTTAAATGTAAACGGTTTATATTCAAACCGTTTTCTCAATTTTGTGCATTTCCTTCCTCACAGTCTGTTAACATCCGTTAATTAGAAACCGGTATAATTCCTAAAGTTAAAATGATAAACTAGCTCTTAAAAATGTATATTCTGGTATCACTGCACTGGGAAGTAGAAGTAACTAACCACTGACCATGATGCAGGAATATCATAAAAGCGTGGGGCACCTTGCGAAACATTTGAAACCCAAAACCCATGATGATGGGTCATGGACTGAGTGACTGACATTTTGTGACTTGTGAGTTGATATTTTTGAAAATTCTTCATAAATTTAAGCAATCAGTACAGCTAGCTCAGGCTCGACAATTTAATATTCTTTGCGAATATTTCCCAATTGCACACTCGCCTCGCCCTATATTATCCTTTTCAATTAGTTACATGTTTACCATACGGTTGCAATTTGCAAACAAAGTACATGGAGAACAGTTTTTTGCACAAACTATTGCACAAAATAATAGCATTTGACCTTGTCCCGAGTGTGACCGACTACACCAGTCCAACAGCACGTGGAAGGAGGGGGAGGGGAAAGGGAATAAGCCGAGACAGTGGACAGTTATTTAGACATGAACAATTACATTGCTTTGCAGTGTGCATGCTTACATACTTACTTAGGTACATACTTTTTCTTCTAGTTTTCCGGCTGCTAAAAGTAAGTACTTTCAGTACAAAAAAATAAACAGAACGCAGTTGCCAAACAAACTGATCATATCATTACAATATGTACCCATGTAACTTTTGCTTCATCAGTTTTTTCTATCAAATCTTAGCCTGATGCTCCCTAATTACACGAAAATTGTACAATCTTCTGCAAGTGGCAAGAGCAATCAATCATGAATAATGGACCGGATCGTACTAGCTAGGTCAAAGGGGTTAGTTGAACTTTTAAATTATTGCGTTTCATACTTTCAATTCTTATCGTTTGCCTGATGACAGGAAACTTCTTTCTGCCTTATCTCTGGATCTGGATTTTATTTATTTTATGGAGTGATAGTTATAAGTACATTTTAGTATTGATCCCAGACCCAGAAAAGCTGAAGTTCAAAATTGAGTCCATCGGATGATAATGAATAATCACACATGGATGAGCAATGAAGATTCAACAGAGTCCATTTCAAGTTGATTGAATGAAACTTGAAGAATGGTTTTAATTGATGCACTATACATTATACATACATGTAGCAAACAATGTAACAATTCAAGATTTCGCAAAAGTATATAAACACTTGCTGACACGTGTGACATAAAAACATTGCAAAATTCTGAGAATTTTGTTTTTACATTGACAAAGGACCATCAGAAGACCATGATTCAATGAGATGTGAGATGAGATGATATAAATAACTACAATGTAGGATTACATATGCACATAGGTAGTTGTTCCAATTTCAACTGTAGTGACAATAAGTACTGGAAATATCAACCAACTAGAAAGAACGGGTCTCGGGCTTAGACTCTGGATTATTAGTGGATTCTTAACTGGCTCACTACGTGATGGTGGATCGTTAGTTTCAGAAGAAGGTGGCTTTAAATATCATGTTTGGTTAACTAATTTGAATACAAATTCAAGGAAGATATATATCATATACTATATGTACATAATAGTAACATACTATTAGTAAGTAGTAAAATAGAATAGTTGACTGGAGATGAATGAAAATGAACATTGATCATGATCATGTACCTAATTTCGTTTCGGGACAGACGAAGCGAATTGAACTAAGAGATGTTGGATGTAAGAGATTTTGATCAAGTTACAGCGTACCCAGCGCACTTGAAAAATGGGTAGAAATGGGGCCAGTCACCAGTACTGGAAGTAGATAAACTAAGCCTATTGACGTCATTGCGTACAAAACATAATACTGTAACCGTCTGACGTAAAAAGGTACATGCTGCATGCACGACACAGTTCCAGTTCGTGACCTAATGTTGTGGAAATAGAATTGAAAAAATAAAGATTTTTAAATGGAGTTTCGTACTACATTCGTACTCCAACCCCACTCTGAGAAATAGAACCTATTTGTTGTAGTATTGTTGTTGACACTATCTTTTATACGATTACATATATGCATGTTAACTTTTAAAATCTATAATCCAAGGTGACCCGAAACAATGAATGAAAGTAAAAGTATCTGTCTAGTAGAGTGGAGTCAAATAGCATTCAGTTTATATTATTTTCCCCTCCCCTCCCCTCCCCCACCAACCAAACCCCCTCATTTACGTATTATTGGCACATGCTTCCGTTACTTCCATCATCTGTATTCTGTATCCACACGAAGGACCCATTTGGTACAAACACGGAAATTATTTGGATATCTTTGTCGAAATGGTAATTGCTTTGTGCTGATAAAAAACGAAAAAAATCATGAAGTCATCCCTCCTAAAAGGTGACATTTTATTGTTAGCATTTAAAACTGCGATTTTGTAACGGTTTTTGATTACTGCCTTGAGAGCAATTAAATTGTCTTTGCTGCTCGAGCAATAATATTGAGCAAAAGATGCAATTGAAAAATTGAACAAAGAGGTTATGCTCTTTGTATGCAACTTGTGTGAACGTGTTGAGCTCTCGATGTCGAGTCTCGCGTGTCCCCAGCGACGCACGAGATTCAAGCCCCGCACAGCCCGTCCACATTTCCCGTTCAGCAAATCCATTCTGCCAAGCCACCAACTTTCCTGCACAAAACCCAAAGGAATTTGACTTGACCCAAGTGGTGACCCTCTCAACTTTAACCACTGCTTTTCTTCAGTATTTCCAGGTACTCCACTCATTCCATTACCTCTGTACTTTTAACTTCCATTTTTAACGTTAATTGCTTTGGTAGGTGGTTGCCCAGTGTAAAAAAATTGGTTGTAATGTGTCAGCTCAAGTTAGCTAACTGATTAAAAGGACAAGTGGACAGTTTAATTTTTTGTGAAGGTGTTAATTATTGAAAGCAGTTTATGACATAATGCATAGGACATAAATATTAATGATTAGAATGTTATTGAGGGAGGAGGGCTGAGTAAAGTTTATTAGGTTAATTCGGAATTTAATGAATAGCTTTTTTGGTGTGTCATCTTTTGCAGGTCCTAAACCGGGAGACCGTTAACAAGCAAGTGTGGTCCAGAGGTGTTAGGTGCGTTTATTGAAAATAAATTACGTTCACAATGAAGGTTGTACTTATAATTTATTTTGTAATTAAAGTAATTTTAAATTCATGATTGCTGTAATTTTTTGAATTGGCAGGAATGTTCCATTCAAGCTCCGGATTAAGTTGGAAAGGCGACGCAATGACGATGAAGACTCTGTACACAAACTGTATACCATCGTGTCATTTGTGCCGGTAGCCAGCTTCAAAGGTTTGCAGACTCTTAACGCTGAATCCTCCAAGTAATCACCTTCATCCGGATTACTAACTTTACTCAGCATTCATTCTGTGCTATGATGTTTGTAAACTTCTGCGTTATTACAATAAATGGTCGCGGTTTTAACAAAATAATAATAGTATGGTTTTTAAATTTGTTTTTATTAATTTGTAAAAATCATAATTGCTAGTCCATTACATTACATTAAACACGACTCTATTTTTGTTTGACTAAAATAATTTATTGAAAATCTAGTTTTAAAAATTTATATTTAGTCAATGAATTAACGAATGAGACCAAGTCGTTTCAGTGTATATTTCATAAAGTAGGGGATATTCGCGTGAATGTAGACAGGCTCCTGGCTTTCAGTAAATTCCTTGGGCAAGGTGAAACTTATCTTATTGCAGTGCAAATGTAAGGGCATTTCTCGAACTTTCGTTTGCTTCAGTTTAATCTTGTGCAGAACATGAGGGTGTAATCTCTGGGGGGCTAGTCTGTCCCTGTGAGAATATTTATGATCCCCAAAGATTGGACAGCCAAGACCCATTCCGAAATGTACTCTGATTTGATGTTTGTACCCCGTCACAGGTTCAATCTCCACAAACGCAGCTTCCTTAATCGAGTGCAACACCTTATAATTTGTAATTGCTTCCACGCATGTTTTTGTAGTGGGTTGAATTCCGTACTCTCTTAAATCTGGCCGCAAAACCCGTCTGTACTTCTTTGTTCCAGGTATCAGTCCCTCTCCAATGGGAATTTTTATCGTCCCCTCACGAATCCCTGGGCTTAGTTTCGTCACGCCCAAGTAAACCTTATGAATTTGGCGACTGGCGAACTTCTCCTTAAGGACTGCCGCAACTTTCTTGTCTTTGGCAAACAATAGGACACCGGTGGTATCCTTATCGATACGGTGCAAGGGGAATACTTCCTCGCATTTTGCAAAGTCGGCAAACTTTTTCAGGAACTGGATAACCGTGTGCCGACAATCCCGGCCTTTGCTGTGTACTGGTATTCCAGAAGGTTTGTTAATTGCCAGTATAAAATCATTTTGAAATACCACAGATTTTCTCAGCACATTCCACATATCCAGTTCTGTGATTGCGTTATAATCTGGTAATAAATATGACTTGGGGACTTCGTTTGAATCCATTGTTAAGGCTTGCTCAATGGTGCTTATGTAATTCTTAGGATCGCTGGCATCAAGGGGAGGGGGGTTCCGAGGACGGATTATTCGCTCAATTACAATATTTTCTCTTGGATGAACTTCTTCCCCCCGTTCAGATTCTGACTCAGCCTTTTTTCCCTGTTCCTTTGCTCGTATCTGCTCCAAAAAGTCACTAGCTCGCATTCGTACGGAATGGTCAGCCTCAATTGTTTCAGTAATTGGCTCATTATCCGCAGGGTCTGGTTTCTTTGCAAGTCTCGTGCGACGACTTCTTAATGGCTTTTCAGGAGTAAGTTCAATTCTTCCTTCGTGGTGTCTACCGTGGGTGCGCACAGGATTATCAGAATCAATCCGCACCTGTCCAAAGTGGGCTTCTCTGTACGACTCTGTCTCCCCAGTTTCGCTATTTTGAGATGCTTCCAAGTTTACTCGCTGCTTTATCCAAGTGTTATACAGAGAAAGACGCGATCGCTTATCAGGATCATCATCTTCAGGTTGTGGTACTTTTGGGGGTGTCGGTTTGGGAGCAGGGGTGGAAACTGACGCCACTGCAGGAGGTGGTGGGGAACTAGCTGCTGGTCCATCGGGCCGTCCATAAAATCCTTGAACTAATATCTTATCATTCGAGTTAACCACTTCCCCTATTCCAAATGGGTCTACATTGTCTTCCTGCTTTCTGTCTGCGCTCTGATCTGGATCACTTTTTGGCTCAATAGCTGAAGACGAATAATGGCACAGGTTAATTCGACATCCCGTCATTTTTGTCATGTCTCCGGAAGGACTCACTGCTGCTGTTAATGGTTTCCGCCATGACAATGTTAGCAGTTTTAAAGTGCTGCCACTCGGTCGCCTGAAAACATTCATTTTCAAAGCGACAGCTCAAGGCAGAGGAGGTGACGAAACAATCTATGGATAAATAACAACACATTCAACATTAGAAATAAATGTCCAATATTTTACTATTGCAAGTCCAGTTACGTACAATTAATTAACATTACAATTTTCATACATCACAAAGTTACCAGTAAAGATGATTCTTGTATTTGGTTGATGGTGGACCAGTGACACCGGTGAAGGAAGAGACCGGAGGACCGGCACCCGTTTTGTCTCAAATGACACTACTTAACTGGCTTATTTAATGATTTAATCCATAGAATGCACAAAGAACTTGTACTTCAGATGCGAATATTAAAGTGCTGTTATTTAATCATAATAATATTATGCCTTTAAGGCATTGCCTTATTATCTATGCTGGTGTAGTAAAGGAATGCACTCCAAAAAGAAAGGAAGAACGAACACATGATAATAAACACAAATCTTGACCACCAACTTGGCTGGCACTCTGGCACGCTGCCTTGCTTGCCAAATCTGGATTTTGGGGTGAAGTGAAATGTTCACATAACAGCAACCTTGCATGAAAGGCAAAGAAGCGTCTTCTGAACATAGCGCAGTTCTCGAACACTAAACTGGATGTCCTAGCCGCTTATGATCTTTATTTAACGTGCTTACTCACTTATAATTAAGCTACAATTTCGCGTTAGTGTTGAAGCTTTTATTCAGCGCTTTACAAGAACTTTTTTTCGATCAGTCAACTCTTCAGATTTCCAACCAGCTCGAAATTTTCCATGTAAAAGATCCCTCCTCTACAAGCACCTACGTACATTAGAAAAAGTAGTACAGTATAAATGTATGTGAACAATTATTAAAAACTTCATCCGACCACCACGTTCTCAACAGTGCATGCATATTTTACCCCATTGACGAATTCGGGTGTCGTTTCAGCGCTAAAAGAAGCTGCCGACATTGTCAAGTTCAAGGAGCATGTAGTTAAAGAAACAGTCATGTTCCCATCTGGGAACATGACTGTTTCTTTAACTACATGCTCCTTGGTCAAGTTCAGTAAAATTAGACAGGGGATTTTTAATTAACCGTAATTACTAATTACATAGGTATTTGTTATCAAGTAGGAAATGAATTTCAGAGACCAGAGATAATTCTTAGCTTTGATTTTTTAATTTGGCTGGAACCCCGTTAACTTTGAAAACAAACTGTATGGCCATGGTGAGTAAATAAGGGCGATAGCGATAGTTAATATAATGCCAATACGGACAACTAAAATGATGAGGATGATATGAGACGTTCATCCTTTCATGACAATGACAACAGTAACTGTTTACTAGTAGGTAAAAGTAAAATACAGATGCTAAATGGCGGATAGCGATCCACCACCAACCAATAACTATGATTGCTTCAGAAAAGTTTCCACAGAATATTGTAATATAGTACTGTAGTAAAATATTTTCGTTTTATTATTAATGTCTGATTGGTTAACAAAATGATGATTTGCTGGTTTTCAAATAATACTGATTCATACATAGTTTTTAAAAACCTTTTTGCATCTCTGCTTATTGTATGATTGTTTCTACGTTGCGACAACAGAAGAATCAGCACTTGCAGGTTGACCATCACTATCAGAATTGACATTGTTGCTTTGCTTGTCTGCATCAGTGTTGGCCTTCTTGCAGTAATACGCATGTCCAGCAATGGCCCTTTTGTGCCTAAACGATCTTTTGCAAGTTGGACACTGAAGTGCTCCCCTCTCACCTATACCCCCCTCCACTTTCTTATACGCTTTGCAATAATAGTAATGGCCATACACTGAGATTCTGTGCTTAAAAACTTTGCCACAGTACTGACACTTTTTCTTTGTGCCACCAGAACTGCTTTTATGTACCAATTCCTTGTGTTTAATTAGGTCGTCCTTGGTTAAAAAATTGTTTCCACAATTGTCGCAATTGATGGCGGCATGAATCTTGACGTGTCGTCGCAACGCCGCCAGGTGGGGCAACATAATATGACAGTGTTTACACCGTTGGGGTTTCCGGGAGTTGTAGCGCTGCTGAAATCTTGGAACCGGTTCTCCATACATACGCCTCTTGTGTTCATTTAAATTCGCCAAGCTGCTGTATTCTCCACCGCACCTATCGCAAATGTGCTTTTTCTCTTCGTGCTTTTTCATGTGTTTGTTCAGAAGAGTTGGCGTAGGGAAGGCTGAAAAACAAGAATCATACATTAAATATTTTCTACATAATAGAGCTGGTGTAAATTGTGAATGAATGATACTAAAATGTGATGACTATTCACCTTCTCCACAAACGTCACATTGTTCAACAAGGAGGTCTGGACTACTGTGAAAAAGTTTCTCATGTGATTCCAGACCACTCTTGGTAAGAAATGTACGTGGACAGTCGGAACATAAAAAACAATCTAGTCCCAGTTCATCCGCGTGAGTGGCTTTCTTATGACGAATCAGCAACTTCATAGTAATAAAATTTTTGTCACATGTGGTGCATCCAAACAGTCCGGAGTCGGTGGTCCTAGATTCTTCCAGTTTGTGCTGCGGATTTAGATAATAATATTTTCCAAATGCAAAATGAATTTTCAAAAATAAATGTTAAAATGTAAATAATGCGAATAACTGTATGTCATACTTATATACCTTTATCAGATGAGATTCCCATCTTCTCTTGAAGACTTTCGAAACGGTGAATCCACAACTTTCACACGTATTCATTACATTATCCTTATGAACATGTCGCAAGTGAAGTGTTAGAGCCTTTTCATTCTGAAAAGGGAGGGCACAGTGTTGGTGGGGGCAGTTCAACTCTAGTCCAAACTCCGCATTCTTTTCGTGTACCGCAAGATGATTTTCATAATCGAGCAAACTAGTATAACGAGCGCAGCAAAACGGACAGTGTTCATAGCTGAATTTAAATCTTCCTCTGGGTAGTACCGAATCTGATGCTGTTACTTGTTTAATAAACGAGTTGTATAAACATTGTTCATTCGAATCTTTTGGCTTATTTTCACCCTCCGTTGTAGTCGAGTTAGTATCTTCCGCATTGGGGGTTTCTTGTGCAACTCTTTGAACACTTTTCTTCCCTTCACCGAGGACAATGGCATTGCCGTTATAGTTATGTCGCATTAGTTGGTGTTGTTTAAGAAGCTGATCGTTTGGAATCACCCACCCACAGAATTTACAGTCAAACTTGTTTCCATTCTCCTTGCTTCTCTGGTGGTTTTCATTATGCTGCAAGTACAACTCCTTCGTACAAAACACGGCTGGACATGACCCACATGTTAGTTTGGCCAATTTCCGCTCATGCGAGCGTACACTTCTTAAAATGATCGGTTTGGTAGATTTGATAGATGTTTTTATGTTTTTTGCTACTCCATCCGACGATGGCGCTGTTTTCGTGTTTTTCAGTTTAGTTTTGAGTACGACTGTTTTCGCAACCTTCCTTTGTACAACAGTACGAATTTCGTTACACTTTTCTTCGCTCAGGGGATCATCGTCGTTGTCACTGCAACCACTGTCAGAATCAAAGCCAGCCGGTCGGGATAAAGGCTCTCCGACAACTGCCGCATTCTGCTGGAGAATCCTATCAATACGAGAAGCAATGTCGTTATACTCATTATTACTATCGCCGGTCATTCTAGGGCTTCGCCTGGAAATTTCTTCAAAAGGCTCGTCCTCACTCAGGAGCTCATTTTTTAAAGACACTTCTTCAGTAGGACGAGGAATCACTCCGTTGAGCTCTGTAATAAACAGAAAGACATATTTTTAATTTTATAGTATGAATAATTATATGGAAAATTGAAAAATTAAAGAAAGGAACAAACAAGAAATCAACTTAAACTCGCATACCTCTTATAATAGACCACAACTCAATTTCAACTTCACTTTTCGTTAGTAATGTCTCTTTATCCAGTTCCACGGTGGTTTTCGCCTTCTTCCGTAATGTTCCAAAAATAGTGTCCAGTTTCAGCCGTAATCTCAAGAGTTCTTGTTGAATCTTCATTGCTTGTGCAACCTGAGGTGAGCATTTGGAACATAAATGGAACCAACTCTCAGGATTTCTGGTGTTGCCAAATTTTTCCAAAATCTGTTTGATCCTTATGATGGGCACATTGAGGGCGTGTTGCAAAACAAAAAGATTCCACAACTGCTTATTCAATAGCCCATGATTGTTTGCCCCTGGATGAATGAACCTCTCCGAATAGTTCTTGTCAACAGGAGACTTGGAGCAGATAAGGCAACCAAAATGGGGCTTTATCCGCTCAATCTTCTTTGTGGAACAAGGCTGTTTCTTTGCTAAAGCTCTCCTCGATGCTCGTTTGGCTCTGTCTCCAACACCCTCTTCTTCTTCATGATTCTCAATTTCTACTTTAACGCCCAGAGATCCTTGCCCGTCCGCAGAAGGCTTCTCCAGGGCTGGTGGGAGAAGAAGGGAAGGAACAGTGCCTGGCTTTAACATTTTAGGCCGTTTTAGCCCTAAAAGTTCACTGCGCAAATCCCTTTCAATGTCCGACTTTAGAAAGTGATCCTGGCACACTCTGTAGTGTCTACTGGTTGGGCTTATAATGGATCCATCCACCTTGACAGCCTCCAGCCAGCGACCCCGGAGATCCGCTTGACGGGGAAGCACAAAAAATGATTCATCGGGAAACTTGTCCTTGTCCTGCTCCTTCCTACAACTCGGCACCATGCACGTTGGCTTCACCCACGGCATTCTAATATCTAAGCCCAACTCTTATTCAATGCGGTAATCGCGGAAGAATAATTGCATAGTTTACGCTACTTTAAATCGACCCAACGATAACGATACGGTTGATTGTACAAAACACCTGCTTTTAGGCAATTTTCTCTCTGATCCTCAACCTCTTTTTCCAGCAACACTGCATTCTGTTTTTGTCAACAAACACATCCAATGCACCCATGAAATGCGTTACTCTATGCTTCGTGCATGCATGCAATAATATCCAATCCTCTCAGAATGTACAAAATTAATGTAATATAATGAATGCAATTGTTAATATTGACGGTTTATTAAATAGTAGTACTGATGAATAGAAAATTGGAAAATATAAATATTATTATATTTTAAATTAAAATTTCTCTGGAGTGAGCTTTTATGATCTTGAACTTAATGAACCCCGGTCACCAGCCCTGTGCGGTGGTAAGGCCAGCTGGGATCCTTATTTCCTGGAAAGACAACAGAATATAAATCATTGTTTGACCTAGGCCTGACGCTAGTTTTCTTAATACCTAGTCGTGTTTCGCCTTACCATTTGACAAATGGGACACTCCACAAAGCGTTTCAAGGCCGATTTGGGGGCATCGCTCACGAAAAGATCATGAATGCACTGGCGATGGAACGCAGCTCCACAATTACACGTAATGTCTGGTATCTCTTCCTCAAAGCTATAAACGTAACAGACTGGACAAGGCACCTGGTCATCCAGAGTTTCTCCATTCTCATTTTCTCGCATCACAAATTCGCACTCTAAGATTGACTTTAAGTTTTGAAGGACTTTGAGATCATCGTCCCATGCCTACAAAAATAGTGAAATGCAATTCATAAATTAAGAATATTAATGTTAATGCTCTTTATTTGGTTAGTTGTAATGCTTGAAATTTACGTTGCATTCATTATCGATTGCCGCATTGTAGGCGTCTAGGTATTTCTCTGGTCCAGTGAAACTTATCTGAGGTAAAGCTCTTGGTGTTAAGGCATTGAACACAAGATGTATGATCACATTATCTTCAAGTAAAATTTTCCGGTGAAAGTGACCTTTGTTTGGCGGCATTGGATCCAATACCCTGACGCGATTGTCCAGTTCCTCCATGTCGTCCCAAAACAAGCAGCATTTTTCCAAGTACGACTTAAACATTTGGTTGATTTCCTTAATCCGCTGGAAAAAGAAAGCAACATCCAATAAATGAAAAGCTTACATACATATTCCAGTACTAATTAAAGTTTTAAAGATAATCCAACAGCAATGTAATTTACCGCTGGCCAGGCAATACTGTCACTTGGCAAAGGAATCTCAGATTTGACAATTGGTGCTGACTGTGGATATCCTTCTGGGATTATTAATTTCAGTTGATGGTCTCGTCCTGATTTGTCCATTTGCTTAATAGTGATCTCTTTGAAATCCGGGGAAAGTGATACCACCTGTCAATTCAAAATGCCTTGTAATCACTATGATCCATTATAAAGCAACACAGAAAGTAAATTATAAAGCTCACATTCTTGACACCTATCGCTTCAATTTCTTCAATAACGGACGAGTACAGGTCAGAGATGTCGATATCAGCATTTCTGCTTCTGGTGACATTGTTGCCTTGAAGCATCTTAGAGTAAAATTTATTAAAGATCAGGCAGAGAAATAATATGTTTGATGAATTGAATGTAGAAGAAGTATCATCGTGATAATGACTTGTAAATGAACCTACCTGAGCTTCGAGCAACTTCAAATATTCCAAGAAAGTGGCACATTCGGCCCTTGAAACCTGCCAAAACAGAGTATTACTATTTTATTTATCTGTTTCGCTAAGTTAACGATCATAGCACCAAGTTTTATATATACCTACCCACCTGTTCAATAAGCGACGACCAGTACTGAATCACACTTCCGTCCAACTCCTCCTTAATTAACTGGATATCTGTGGTGCTAGGAAACTGCGGGACAGCGACAGAAAATAAAAATGTCTGGAAAGGGTAGACAGTGTTCAATTAAATTATATTACCAAAAATCGTAAGAGTTGACATTCAAAAGTGACTATCGGGTTTCAGTAAATGAATTACTTTTCCTTGAGTTGTGGATATGAAACCACTCCATTTTTTCAAATCTTCAGATGCACTCAGTAACGGAAAATGTGACATAACGTCGTATTCATGATGACACTTCAACTCCATATTGCCGAATAATCTAACTAACGCTTCCGTTGCCGAATTCTAAAAACTGTTGAGTGACAAATGACAACCAATGACATTCGTAATTTGTCTACCTACTGCCGCAGCCTTGTTTTGGCTGGCTATTCTACAAAAATAAAGCATGTGGTTGTGTGCTCAACAGGTGAGTCGATGAGTCCAAGGCTTCACGAAGTAAATTCGGTCGCAGCAAGTCAATATCCCTAATCTAATTACAACACGACAGTGCACACACAAAGCTCTGGAACGCTGCAACATTGTTTCATGTCAGGTCAAGGCCTTTCAGCATTTTAGCCATTCCCATTGCCATTATCAATGATAATTTATCATTAGTATCAGAGCAGTTAATTATGTAGTTTCAGAGTGCCCCGGATTTTCCAACAGAAAAGGACCACAGGAATGCCGTTCCTGAGTCAGGAATCCCGACATTAAATTTTACTTTCCATCTCTTTTTTAGGCGGAATGGGTTGACCCAGCGTCGCGAATTATGGTCAAGGAATATCACATCACAAGCGGACAAAATACAACATACCTAATTCCATAAAAGCATTATACTCTAACTGCTTTCTAAATTGATAATTGATTACTCATTCATCTTTGCAAACATTCAGTCAGACATCTATAATTTTCATTTACGAAAATGAGCGCTCTTCTTTTTAACCTTTTTACGTAACCATAATAGCTGCACTGACCGCAACTAAACATTATGAATGAATGAAGCGGAAAAAATGTTTTCAGTTTGAACCAATTTTCAAAGCTGATGATGCGAAATCGATAATGAAAACTACCCATTCTTATTTCGTATGTACGTATTATTATTGCCCTTTCAAAGATTGGCTGAGTCTGTTTTGAGTTTTGATCTTCTGATCTGATGTAATCATTGTCTATGGGATACAGCGTAATATTACATTTTCGGAGAGATAAAGATAAATAGCGGCAAGTTATATATTATACTTAACTCATTGTTCTTGCTAAATTGCCTTCAGAAATTACTCATCAATCTTTTATCATTTTTGAAAGACCGTCACCATCGTAACCCATCATTGTTACTTTCCTCGTTTATTTTCAAATTACAGCCAACGCACGTTGGCCTATATTTAACAATCACGTTTTATTTGTCAGGAACTTTTGTGTGCGTCGGACTCAAAAAACTCAAATTCCATTAACAATCCCCATTATAACAAAATTGTAATTCAATTCAAAAGTAATATTTTTCTGGTGTATTGCAGCAGCGATCACGGGGACGTGCCAAGTTAAAAAGGCAAAACATGGATGCATCGATTGTTGAATGTTGACCCATACGCACGGGAATTAAATTGTTTCTAAAAATTATCGGACACTGGGCATCATTTCATTCATCTCATTATAGGACGGCTTAACATTTTATAAATATTATGGCTAGCCGTGGGTGCATTATAGAATGTAGAGAATGACTAATGTGATTGAATTCCATGTTTCCTTGATTGCCTTGTCACGTTCATTTTTATTGACAGCAGTCTGTCTGTCTACACTTTCCTTATTAAAAACCATTTGACATTTTATTTATATTTATATGTATCATTACAATTAGAAAAAATGTTCACACTTGTGTACGGAAATTCTAATAAGCGTTTATTTACAAAAACAAAATAATATGTTGCTGAATGTTATCATGAGACTTATCGATCATCAACCTACACAGTATAATAGCATACATCAAATTACCTATTTATCCAACCAATAATGCATAATGAAAATAAAACAAAAAGTAAGGAATCCCAATAACTTGTTTCAAAAGTTGAGCAGCTGCGTCGAATGATGAAGATGACTGATTGGCAATTGCACAATTATTTTTTTCGTTTAATTGTTATTTTTTCCTGTTTTCGTTAATAAATTTTGCATATCTCGAATATGAATTGTGCATTATTTTGAGGGAATCTCCAAAATTCCTTAAAAATCAACATTGCTGTTATGGGAGACATCTCAACACAAGGATTTTTTATGCCAAAAAGTATATAATTTTGAATTCATTTGTCATCCTCGTCAACTCACAATCAGTCAGTAGTACTGACTCAGTACCATTTAACTTGACTAAATAATTAAAAGTAGTAGTTAGCAGCAGCTGCAACTGCTGAACAAACATTTTACAATACAGGAAAACTAAAGACAATTTGGCTTTTCTTTGGTATTTTTGCTGACGCATCTTCTTCATCGTCTCCACCGGCTTGGTACACACCTAAAATCCCATTTTTGAATACGAAAACCGGACGACAAAAATAAATGAGCACACCCCCACCCACCCCACACCATTGACAACACCTTTTTCGCTGTATATTGTACTCCATGAAACTGACGGCGTAGGAACTTCCTTCTTTTTACTACATCATTTTATATACCTCCTTATGAATTGATAAATCATAAGAAATGATCAATAATTTTTTTATTCTATCATTAGGATGACTACCTATATAGGTATCTCTGTGACCAGGCCAACCAGAAGAGACCACAAACAGAGAGAACCACGACAATTAATTTTGCAGAAAAGTACTATAAAAAACCTGCTGTCCCTTTTCCATCGGATGCATTTGAAATATAAATAATAAAAAATAGCATGTTCAAGTGGACGGGTCACGGAACCTTTTTCTCATAAGACACTTATAGGTATGGGTAGATATAGGTATTATTATAATGCAAAGTTTCTTTCAAAAATTAAAATTCCAAATGGCTAAATATAATATTAAATGACTAAACACGCCAGGTCGTGTCTATTCGCACACGCACGACCAGCAGTCTTGTCAATTTTTTCTAGACAGTAAAGTTGTAAAAGCTTATGTTTAGATATTATTATAATATTTTATATTAAAAATTAGGTATAAATTCATTCGAGAAAATTGTCGAATAAATAATTACGGTAACATTGGCATTTATTATTATTTATTATTAATACATATATCCTGAGCAAAGTAAGAAATTTAAAAAATAGGAACTCCTTCCGTCATGAATTTGTATATAAAGGGGAATTCATTCATAACATTGTTTTGAAATAAAATACCCACATAAACAAGCCGTACAAAAGGCAGCCCTGTGATTATCAAACGAGTCCCACAGTCTCGTCGCGAGAATTACTAATTTTTTTATACCTTTTCTCCCCATCACCGCCAAATGTCACACAAATCACAAGAAAGGGAACGCGAATGGTCGGAATGGGAGGATTCTGTTGAATTTGTGAGGAAGCTGTTGTTATTATCGTTGCTAAGAAATGATATATTATGCATTTGCCAGCGAGTCAATCCTTCACTTTTCAGCTTAGACTCATCATCAGCCATTTCTTCACCAACTCATCTTTCCTGCTTCGTGTCACTTCACAGTGTTAACAATTATACTTTTTTATAAAAAAAGTTTTGTTCATTTCTTTATCAGTAGCAACATGAAAAATGAATAGTACTGAGTTGAGTTTATATAAAGGATATTTACCTACTTAAATACTTCATCTTCTTCCCACCGTCACCGTCAAATCAAATCTTGAAATCTCAACAACAACACCAGTGACAGCATAAAACCTACCAAAAGAAACCTCTGCTATTCATATTAAAAGAGTTAAATAAAATTAGTGACTTTTATTGCACACCGAACTAAATACTAAATGCACTACTGCTCTGTAGGTAGGTATATTATATCCTTTAATTTTTATTACACAATCGCAACTCTGAAGTAAACAGCACAAATTATCATCTTCATCAGCGTCATCGAAGTAGCATTTTTGAACAACATCCCATCATCCGTTAATTGAGGATGAGTCCTATAATAAATTTTATGAATTACAATTTAATAGCGTGTGACACACACGATCTCCTCTTATACAGCCCCAGAGATATGCATGTAAAATAGGCATAGGCAAACATAATGAGCAGTCAAGAAAATACTATACCTTAGCTTAGCATATAATATCATTATTGCAAAATTCATTAAAAGTTCTTACCAACTCTTTTATATGCGTGCAATTTTATACCTAGAAGCAACAAAAAAGATTTGTGTGTATGCTATTATTGCTTTTTTAATGAAATGAATGAAGCAAAGAAAAAGTACGCACTTCTGGCTCACTTGACTGATAAAAAAGTATGACAGATAGTGTGACCCGTGGTTATATGGTTGCAGCATCCCTCTTTTCCACAAACAATTGTTTTTATAACGGCATATTTCATATTATGCGTTTCTGCATCTTTGCGATTCATATAGCTAAAAAGTGAATTTATTGAATCGAGAATGAAAGGACATGAAATAAAAGAACATTTCTTGTGAATCTTATAGAAAAAAATGTGTAATGATCAGTGCAGCAGCTAATAGGGTGGAGGACTTTATAATATATAGCACATCATATTTTATGCCCTGCTCACCGTAATAATAAACTGGCATTTTACTGCTTTGACAAGTTGATAATAGCTTGCATGTTTACAAGCACATCACCCTTTATCAGATGCAACTTGACTTGACTCATCATGATTATTAAAAATATCAACATTTCTACATATATCGTCACCGACGGTGGTAAATATATAGTGCATTTAGTCAAAAGTCTGGCATGCCTTCCTGTGTAGGTAAAATTGTATATCTGCATACATTTTTCTCAAAGTTTGCATTATTGGGGAGATATGTATCACAAAAATATAGGTGCATGCATTTATGACTTGTTTTTCAACCCTTTTGTTTCTCATACACGACAGGTGATAAGCAGACTAAATAGGAATTCGACATGTACATTAAAATGCATTAGTGTTTTTGATAAAGATTTTGGGCAAGACATAAATAGATATGAATTTAATATATCATCGACTTTTCTCCTAACGGTGGGCTGTTATATAGTCTTTTGATCATCACATCACCATTTTTGATATAGAAAGGTAAAAAAGTGCACTCTTTTGCTCACCTTTTTTCGTCATGTGCGTCTGTCAGGCAGATTCTGCCTAATGAATGAAATGAAAGGATGTGGCTGCTCGACTCAATCTATGCACATGGAAATTACATAAACAGGAATGTGTGGAAAATTAGAGGCAAAATGTATTGTCGTAGAGAGGATGAATATTTAATATAGGATAAGATTTGCATGCGTTGCTTGATGTTACCATGTTGTTGCAAATAAGATGATGATAATGACGTTAAGAAAATGCGTTAGTGGAGATAGGGGAGGAGGAATGCAAAAATGCAACAAAGGAAAAGAGGTACGTAAAGTGATGCAGCAAACTTATGCTTATGCGAAGTATTGGCAAACTGCGTATGCATGCTTCTTCGGTTTTGGTAATTACACGCTTATATAATAATAAAGATGACAAGTGCAAGCGTGATTTTCTTTAGACGGTTTCTTGCACCATTCTCAAGCATCTTCTATTTCGATTTTAAGACTGTAAAATAGCAAAAAAAAATCTGTAGCCAGTGATCATCATCATTAAAGGAAGATTTCTGCTTGCAAAAAGTAACACATTGTTGCAATCTTAAATTATATAATATAATAAGTGCATGCGAATGAATAATGCCATAAAAAGTCAAAATATTTCTTTTGAAACCATTCCTTCCCTACTGCAGCAGTGACAGTTTGATTGTTGACCTGAGCGGAAGAGGTACACGAGAAGAGAGAGAGAGAGGATTAACACAGAAAAATCGTTAAAAAGTCCATGTGTGGGCAAATGGTCCACTCAGCTTTATTTGGACTACGATTATAATTGGTAATGTAGTCTTAAAAGTGCCATTTTATCCGTTTTTTATTACTAAGACGAATCATCATCAAGGAAGAGAATTACTTGAAGTGAAAGGTGAGAGGTTATTTTTATTATTGGCAAGTGACAAGTGTGTTGACAAAAGTGGACAGTATCATTTTGGGGGAAGGAAGAGATAGGAACACAATTTCACATAATTCTCACTCACTGAAAATTGCCAAGAGCAAATTTGAATTAGATAATACAGTAAAAGTGTAATAGTCGGTGTTAGAAACATTAAGAATGGGACTACTGTCAAATTTCCGACACAAGTTCCATAATGCGTTTTTCACGCAAGTACTCTATGGAACGGTTGCCAGCCTGGCTATATTTTTGACCAGTTGGGACCATCTGGATCGGATGCGGGACAGGCTGCAAAGCAAATTACAAAATGATACGGATGCATTTGATTTCATTATTGGTTTGTTTTCAAGAAAATATATAGTGATCATGCCATTTTAAAGAGAATCGGTTAAGTTAAATGGATGGCTATTTAAATTATTAATGCAGTGGGCGCAGGAACGGCGGGATCGGTGATTGCCAACCGATTATCTCAATATTATTCAGTTCTCTTGTTGGAAGAAGGTGGAGAGCCCAATCCACTTCAAGCGGTTCCAGGTTTAGCCCTCTTTATGCCAAATCACCCTGAAGTTGATTGGATGCATAGAAGTGTACCGCAGAAGAGAGCGTTTGGCAACTCCTTGAAACGGGTAGACTGAGATGAATTGTTAATTTTGGCCTATAGATTGTATTTTTAAAGAAAAATCTCTCTTTTTAAAACTCAGGAGGCTAGTTTGAGTCAAGGAAAAGGACTTGGAGGGTCTGGTAACCTGAATTTCTTAAACTATTTGAGAGGATCGCCTTTGGACTACGAGCATTGGAAAAACGTGACCGGGGACAAGAGTTGGGGGTATTCTGAGATGCGTAAATATTTTCAACTGGTTGAAGACTATACCAAAGGTATTATTCACTTGTAGCTTTATTGTTTGATATTCAACAAAATTCAAGACTAACCCTAATGTGCAATAAACGCAGATGCTACTCAGCGATCTCATGGCGCAGTAAAACTCGACATTCCCGACTACGTGGGACTCTCCGCAGAGTTTATCACTGCCGGCGATCAACTTGGCTACAGGCACGTAGACCTTAATGAGAACTTTGTCGAGGGCTTTGACGTCAACTACTATCCCATTTACAAGGGCATCCGCCAAGCTCCATACCAGTCATACCTAAAAATTGCAAGAACCCGTAAATCTTTGACAATCAGAAAATTCTCCCATGTCAACAGGGTATGCACAATACACAGTAGTAAATCCTTTTCATGTTACTTTATTATACAATGATATACATGTCAAGTTTATAATTGATGCAGATTCTATTCCGCGAGAACTCCACCCAAGCTTACGGAGTCGAGTACGAACGACATGGCGAGCTCAAGGTTGCCAAGGCCGCGAAAGAAGTAATTCTTTCCGCTGGAGCACTTTCCACCCCAAAAGTTCTCTTGCTTTCTGGCGTTGGTCCCGCTGAACATCTTCAAGATATCGGAATCCCAATCCGTTTAGATCTCCCAGTAGGTCGTAATCTTCAAGATCATGTGAGCACCCTCGTGGGGCCGTTCTTCATTCGGGAGCCTCGTTCCCTTCTCCTAGGCAAGGATATTGACACAGGCAGTTTTCTAGAATGGGGCATGGACGGAAAAGGTCCTCTGACTAGTAGTTTTTACCAGGCATCTGCCCTGATACTCTCCTCTTTTGCCAAATCCCGAGAAGAGGACTACAACTGGCCCGATATTCATCTACAGCTTAGCAGCATTGCTGTGCATAAAACGTACGCGCAAGACTTGGCGCACGCGTACAACCTGCAAGAAAATTTATTGAGTCAATATTACAATCACGCTGCTGGTAAGCAGAGCTTTTCTATTTCTGTGACAAATGGACGTCCGGTAGCCAGGGGTGAGGTGCTTCTCAGCGGTAGAGATACAAAGGATAAATTAATGATAAACCCAAAATACTTGGAAGATTCATATAATTTGGATGCAAACATTATGATTGATGGAGTCAAAACTGCGTTGAGATTGGCAGAGAATTCCACAGCATTCAAGAAACTTGGAGCGCGTTTCACCGACAAAAAGCTGCCGGGTTGTGAGCACGTTCAGATGAGAAGCGATGCCTATTGGGAATGCTACATCAGACAGTTTTCACTGAGCATGCACGCTTACTGTGGAACTGCTGCCATGGGTAAAGCCACCTCCAAGTATTCCGTTGTTGATCCCGAGCTAAAGGTAATTGGAGCAAATGGTCTCAGGGTAATTGATGCTTCAGCCATGCCCTCGATTGTAGTGGGAAGTCCACAAGGCGCTATTCTTGCTCTGGCTGAGAAAGGAGCCGATAATATTTTACGGTACTGGCGTCAATTTGATGTGCCATCTAAGAAATATGACGATGACGCTCTACGCAATTCTAGTAAAACTGAAGACTTTACAGACTCCTTCTCTGGGTTTTCTTATCTGGGGAAAGTGACCAGGGTCAATAATAAAAATGGCAATAACAATAATGTGAGGAAAAGTTCCAAACAAAAGGTTAGCGGGACCAATAAAATGGCTGGTGGCGGTACTGGTCAACGGAGACATGGCGATAGAGCTGTCGTTACTACAACAACTGCTCCGTCCACCACAACCACCGGGACAACGCACCATCCGGATTTTGAACAGGCGGAAACACGCTTCTCTCACAACCTGAATCAGATCATGGAATTTTTGAGAAACTCGAGAGCTATCGACGAAGCCCTTGACGATGAGACGTACAACGATCTTGTACAAAATTTTGGCGACAGAATTGTGGAACTTATGAAGAAAAATAAGACAGATATTTTCTTTGTTCCGGCGACAACTTCGACTACCACCCTCGCCACTTCAATTCCAGCAGTGTCAAATAAGCCAATCGCTGTCAATAAATCTGGCCAATCATCCCCAAAATTTTCCTCTAAATTTTCAGATGGAAAAACCGATGACAACAACAACGGCAAGAGCGCATCTCAAAAGAATGGCAAATATTACCCTCCTCCTTCCACAACTGCCAAACCAGTTGCCACGGTAACCCATAAAATCTCTACAAATAATGTAACAGTCAAACCGAAATTGACTACAGTAACAACAGTTATTCCCAAAAAGGGTCAGCATGCCCATACTTCGTCCTCCTCAGGAAAAAATCAATTTTTTGGAGGCACGACCAAGTATTCCCCACTGATTTCCACAAGTCATTCCAACGGTGGGAAGCCCGTCATTGCCTCTATTGTCACAGTAGGACCCAAGAAAATTTTCAGTCCTGCATTTACTACATCCTTAAAACCATTCTCCTCTTCCTCGACCACCTCAAAAGCAACCACCACTGCAATAGACGCCATGTTCGGTAATTCCCACTCAGAAGAGGAGGAAGGTGACGATGACAATGAGGATGGCACAGCGACCACAGCTTTTGACAAGGAGGAAACCACCAGCACTCCTCTTGGTGGCCCACTCGACCATCATCATATCATCAAACCAGCTAAAAAGATTGTGGAGCTCATTTTGAATCCGGATTTGACACTGAACAAAACCAAGGAAATTGACAGCTCCACATTTACCAGCCTACTAAAATCCTCATCATCCATCTCCGCCTCTAATAAGAAGGAAGAACGTCAACTTATTGAATACCGCACAGAAGAAGTGCGTCCCTTTCCCGTCTTTCCACCCTACAAAATTGTTTCCGTTCCCGGACAAGAGTTTGTGACAGGTGGCAGTGGTCACCTAACTTCACAAAATCTTCATCGCCATCACCACCACATTATCCCTTCAATTTCATCACCGGCGATATTTTTACATTCAACATCTGGCATTGCCTCATTGACGCCACCCCCGCCTCAACACCAACTTATTACTTCACGCCATCACCATCATTCATCTCAGCTACCATCCCTCCCACAATTTCAACAAGCTCAACTTCTCGCACCTCCAAAATTGCCTGCGGTGATTGACGAGAATTTGCCAATTCAAACTGCCAAAACGGTGCTTTACTACACGCAAGTATTCCCGAGGGATCCTAATGAAATTATTAGAAATAGTAATGCTGCTGCTGACGACATCATAAGCAATTCTGCGGCCGAAAATAATAATGGGAATGGAAGTGGCAGAGTGGTGTCTTCATCCACCACCCTCTCATTACCGTCCAATCTTCAAAGAGAAGATGAGAGAGAAAACATAGTACAATTTTTCCCAACTATCAATTAAGCAATTAGCCTTACATGCATACAGTGTAAGTCCATTAGTCTCGTTAGTTTTAGTTACCTTATTATTACTGTACACACAACAGTAATATTTCACCTGTTAAGACGACATTAATGATGCATTTCGATTGCATTTCGCGTTAGTTATCATGATCATCATCCTCCTTCAGCTCTTTAAAAAACCATTTGATCATGTGCGTGCTTTATGCATTCTTCTTCCCAATTTTACAAGTCCTGCCTAACGGCGTATTTTTGCCATAAACTTGCATTTCCATTAATAATCTTATTGTAAGGGTCAGTACTTCAGGTGTATATTTTATCACATTATGTCCATATATTTTTGTTGAATAAACACATTCATAATTATGATGACATTTTAGTATAATACGCTATTTTATGCATTTTTTATTTACATGCCAACATATCCACCTCAACAAATATTATGATGATGAAATGATTTCCTTAGGAAAAATTTTCACATTACTGTCATTCATGCAAACTTTTATGTGTGTGAACACAGTAAACGCTCATATTTTATCAACGTAGACACGCCTACAACTTTTTGGGGCAAAACAGGAAAATTTGATAGTGGCCGATACTGCTGTGATTAATAACAATGGAGTACGCAATAAAAATAAGCTTGTTTGTTTTTAATTTATGTTTGCTTGATTGAAAATTATCATATTTGATGATATGCACGTCGCGTGGTGTCGGTTGACCTGACGTTGATCCATGAACCTGTCAGCAATCCCCAATAAAGTTTATCAATCTTGATATTGATGATGTTGAGGCTGTTTTTGTGATGCAACAAATATCGGTTTGCAATGCTTGCTTGCTATGCTTGTATTTTGATACCATTTGATTACTTAATCAACTTAGCTAAAAAAAAGTTAACTGATTTGCATTGCACGACAGATTAACCCTGACAACTCGAATTGCCACAGTATCTTGTACATACTCTCTGAAAGAAGTAATGACGAATGACCCAGTTTTAGTGGATGTTTTTCATGACTTTTTTAATGGTTGGTAGATAGGTAGGCAATTTGTACTTATGTACCTTGTGTATGTTTCAACTTTCATCCTTGAGACATAATGCGTTTCTATTTTCAGTAATTTGCCATCAACCCAGACCGAGTACCTGAGCCCAGCATCATTTAAATCCAGCACGTTTCTCTAGACGAATGGACTTTTACACATAGATAACTAAAGCAACGTCGCTTAGAATATCATTCAATATGCTCATTCTGTTTATTATTTTGTTTCATTTTTGTCAAGTTTCTTCTGATGATGATCGTTACATGGACGAATAATGTGGAATCAATGCGAATTGGACAGCCAAACGAACGGATGTGTTTCCTCTTCTCGCGGACTAGCTCATACTAGCTCATTGACAAATTCCTTTAAAGTAGTTTCTGTAAGTATTGTTTATAACGAAGAATAATGCCGAGTCTTTGGAAAATGTACCGTTTCTTGTATTTGTGTTGTCGTCTCACGTTGGACCTATGGATTTGCTTCCTCTACTCGATCTACAGTTTGATAGAAAATTTGTACAGAATATTTTATCCCGTGCGGCGAAAATCTCTTGACAGGGAAATTATTCTTGTGACTGGCTCTGCAACAGGTATCGGCCGTGCCATTTGCCTTCAGTTGGCAGCAAAAACTAAGGCAAAGTTAGTGTTATGGGATATAAAGGAAGAGGAAAATGATCAATTAGCTGAGATTCTCAGGCAATTTGGAACTCAAGCCTGGTCATTCCATGTGGATCTGTGTTCAAAATCTCAAATTGAGAATGCTGCCGAAATGGTATGCTAATCACAAATCATTATTCCATAATTAATTCACTTCACTACAAGTCATTCCACCATTTTTTTATTTCCTTTTCAGGTAAAGCGGCAAGTTGGCGACGTAACCATTGTAATCAATAACGCCGGTGTTTGCCACTATGTCCGATTTTTGGACGAGTGTCACAGTCCTGACATGATTGAACGAGCCTTTAAAGTCAACGTCCTTTCTAACTTTTGGATTCTTGGTCAATTTTTACCCCAAATGGTAATTCATGGGCATGGTCACATTGCCACATTAAGTTTCCTGGGGAGTTCTAGTACGCTCCCCTACCTGAGCTCGTACAACGCATCAAAATTTGCTCAATACGGTCTCATGGCAACGCTGCAGGATGAAATGACCAAAGACCCTTGGCGTCCAGATATCAAGTTTACCACAGCTTTCGCAACATTCACAGATACTGCCTTGACCAGTGGGCAAAAAATTAGCTACCGGTTAGTCGGATGGTGAAACGTTACAAAAAATACAAGATTCACATTTCACCGCAAGCGAGTAAACACTTTACTTTCAATGCTGTAATAATAATGATGATTGTTTTGTTTGCTTTTATTATTGTGTACATAGGTATCCCTTTATTCTTTCCACATTGGATACAAAGTATGTGGCGAAATGCATGATTGAGGCGATTCAACGGAATAAGGAGTGCGTTTACATTCCTTGGTACATGGAAGCTTTTGTTTTACTACAGAGGTTTGTTATGTTCAATCTAAAATTACTGAATTTAGTACTACTTTTTTATTCCACTACATACACAATACACACTGACGTACTTTCCTTGTTCGCTTTTTTATTGCATGCATACATACATGCATGTAAGGTAATGGTTGTATGTATGTGTGTATGCCATATATACTCTAACACAAATTGACTGATGTTTGACGTATCATCATGTTACACTTAATGTTTTACTTGCGTCTCTCAATTCTGTAGAATTCTCCCTACACGCGCTCGCAGAATCTCGAGCAAATTACTCTTTGACCTTGAGCTGACCACGAAAAGCGCTGAAATTTTGAAGAATCATACTCCTCAACTTCATCATCAGAATATCGCCTATTATCAGCAAGCTCTGCTGCAAAACCATGGAAACAATAAAAAGTTTGGGCGAATCACACTGTCTCCAGTGAAAGAATGATGATGGCCTGTTCCTGTAACTGACGACAATATTTAATACGCAAATTATTTCGCTGGGAAGTTTAACATTTTAGTCATCATTAGGCTTGCGAGCAATTTTGTATTACGTTGTTTTGTCCAAAGCTCTCAAAATGTTCTATATTTTTTGTAAATACGAAATAAATAACCTTTTATGTTAAATATTCCTCATGCAGACGGTTATGCATTGCATCAGCTTTAATAGTTTTTACAAAAGGCGACCAATCTTTGAACTTGAACAACTAACTACATTTGCAAGTATGTATTAGGTAAGTAGCATTGGATTTCACTATCTCATCTCAATTCATTTCTTAGGTTTAATGGGGTTCACCAGGAACTTATATTCTCTGATTACTGATAGCATCACTGGGATTGTTTTCTCTCATTTACACATCATCTACCTTTTTAGCATTTTCCACCTGAATAAACGAAAGCCAATGCCAATAAGTTTGTTGCCAGGTCATTCTCTGCATTCACAACACAACTAACCTCCCATGTCATAAATTGCATTGAAGGGGAAAATGAACAAGAGGACAAACGGGAAAAGGTGATCTGATCTGATCTACTAGACTAGTTTTTATCCTGCTCTTTCTACTCACATGGGAAAAGGCGTTGTAATCACCAACACTACACTAACCAGTAATATTTATTTAGCAAAAAATGTAACAAGTGCCTATATGTACATTAATGCCATGAGTACCTACTTTTGATTTGATTACTCAAATCCATCTACTTTTTTTTAGCTTATATGATATACTTTTTCCGTTTTCCCATGCCCAACTCGTTCCTGGGAAAATTATGCCGGTTTCTCAATCTCGACAACATCAATACAGTATTAGATTGCTTAGCTTAGGAGGAGAGCACAGTATGGAGCAACATCAATGATATTTTTTAAATCCGTGCTTTAAATAGCTCATGTATGAACTGTTGTGTATGGCAAACTGTACAATGAAACATCATCTAGAGTCAAGTTATATTTGGAATTCACTATTTTTATAATAATTATTACTAAGATACCAAGCGACTTGTACGTGTAAAGTAAAGTAATAGAACTGATCGTGATCACACTATTCTCTTTGTGCATCCTTTATAGATGTAGCCACACATTGACATTAATAGAGTAAACGTACTTTTTACATTATTATTGAGCATAGTTTTCATTTCCATTGTTTATAGCGTCCACATTATTATATGACGGTGATTGTTTTTTTCTGGAAGTTCTCATCGTCCTTTGCATGTGTGTGTAATGGCTTATTGGTTGGGGAGTATGGGGAGACGTGATGCATCATCTAATGGAAATGAAAAAAATACAGGTATGTTGTAAGTTACTTTGAACGTAAAACAATGGCCAGGGTTAATGGTGAGTTGGTCGGGTGGTGGTGGTAAAGGTCGCTTTTATAAGCATTCCTTAATGTTCGTTTTTTTTCTTGCTTATTCAATAGTAGCAGTAAGGATTGTATTTAATAATTTTTTTCTGTGTGCGATTATTACAGCAAATCATGCGGTGATGATGCAAGGGAAAATTGTGAGACTGTTCTGTGCTGCTGGGTATTAGATTGTCGGATTATAAGTATGGATGAATGTATGCCTTGTTTTTAATACCTAGATGCATTATTTGAAGAAATTGCTGCGGAAATATTTTTTCTACTCGATATCCTTTTTATCTTTGTCTTGTAACTAGCAAATAATTACGAGTAAGAGTCTTATTCACGTAGTCAAGTTTTATTAACAAAATGGAGTAAATGCTATGGTGGTGGTGTACCTGTAATGAAGAAGAAGCCTCTTGTCTTCCTTGGCGTTTTCCTAGAATGTCCGTAGTCCCGATCCCAATAACAATCCTACAGCTTTGCTGCTGCTTCTTTCCCAGCCACAGGTTTGCTTTTTAAACAAAGGGAAAATCACAGGCAGGGGCGGATTATTTTCGAATGTAGTAGTTCTTTAAATAAAATATTTAAAATGTTTACTATCTATTCTGCGTATATGCCTGCCTACAATTGGCTTCGTTGAATTTTCCATTGGAACAGGATATCCAAGAATTTCAAATTCCAACCATCATTGAGCAAGTGAATTTTACGGTTACAGTGACAATATTCAATTGTTAAAATGGGAGTTATTTCACTCGTGTATTCAGTGATCAGCTTCCTGATAGAATTATGGGTTTTTGCAATGTTTACTGGTCAAGTTTTCTTTGACATGGTCTACAAATATGTGTTTCCGCCTGAGCCAAAAAGTTTGGATGGAGAAATAGTCTTGGTATATTTGCTCATTGGTTTCCATTGACTGTCCGTTGTTTAATTTGAAACCTTCGATTAATTAACTAATCAAAAAATATGTTTAAAATAGATTACTGGGTCAGCGTCCGGAATAGGGCGTCACATTGCTTTGCAGGTGGCAGCGAAATCCCGAGTGAAACTGGTGCTTTGGGACGTGGACAAAAATGGGAACCTGGATTTGGCCGGTGATCTGAAAAGAATTGGGATTGAGGCGCACACATACCATGTTGATTTAACGCAGCGTTCGCAAATCATCGAGGCAGCGGCAAAAGTGCGTCAAGAAGTTGGTGACGTGTCCATGATCATCAATAACGCAGCTGTGGCGTATCCTCAACCGTTTTTAGAAAGTTGTCGGAAGCCACGAAACATTGAGCTTATTTTCAAAACGAACGTGTTTGCACAGCAGTATATCATTGGTGAATTTCTCCCTAAAATGATGGAAAATCGGAAGGGGCACATTGTGACTGTGGCATCGGTAGGCAGCTTCTCATCTACAGCTTACCTAGCAGACTATGTAGCCTCCAAGCACGGGATCCAAGGAATGATTGAAGGACTCAAGGATGAACTCTCCAAAGATCCATTTCAACCAGATATCAAGTTTACAACAGCTTACCCGTACTTTACAACCGCAAATCTGAGCGGATACAATAACTCTACTCTTGTTAGAAGGTACAGTACAGTGCTTTGACAGCTCGTGTCTCAAGTAGCCCCAATTACAATCTCAAGCCTTTTTGTTTGTTCATCCCAGATATCCTTTCACATTTCCAATGTTGGAAACTTCTACCGTAGCACGTTATATTGTAGATGGGATCCTCGGTAATAAAGAATATGTCTACGCACCCGCATATTTTCGCCTGTTAGCTGTATTCGCCAGGTACAATTCTATAAATATTATGCAATCATTGATATTTTTCTTCATTTTTTCCTGTTTCCAATGAGCAATCTTCTTTCTCCTCGTACTACAGTCTATTACCTACAAAAATCTTACGCGCTGCCAAGAAACTTCTCACTCACGAAATTGAGCTGGACCGCTCCTACTTTGAAGCCATTGCAGCCACTCCCAATTCACCTTTCACCGCAGTTGCCCCTCCCCCACAAGCTAACGGTGTACAACCAATGGGAATGAACACACCACCCCCGCCGCCACCGCCAATAGCACAGGCAAAGAACGGGTCTACAACCAATGGAACAAATAAGATGACTAATGGTAAACAACCGACGACAGTTACTTCCCGTAAGCACGCGGAAAATAATGGAATGCTGGCATCAACGTAGTACGTAGTAATGTTGTCAGTTTATAAAAAAAATAATAATAAATGAATCAAAGGACAAAAAATTCTGCTTTTCAAAATGCTTTTTAATTGATGATAAATCTGGAATATAGTTTTACGACATGGATGATAATATAAGATTCACACGTTTATAATGATAATAATCATGTTGTATATTTATCATATCATAATAATTAATTTTATGATAATAATAATAATAATATTTATATATTAATAATAATATGTTTGTGATGTGTGTGATATAATAGTAATTTGTAGTTTTTTCTTCATATTTTTTTCTTCTTGCTCACACAATCGAGTAAAACCTATAAACATACATAATATTTGGATTTTGGTAAAATTTTCACATACACAGCAGCTCTATGCATATATGTGTATATTTATATATAGTGCATTATATTTTATAGGTAATACATGGATCTCATATACATATTTAAAAGGATAATAATATTCGTTATTATTTTTTTAGTTTAAAATTTTTTCATCACTCATAATATAATTTGCTCTCTATAACAGTAGAGTAGTTGTAATCATAACATGTAGCATAAAATAATAATAAATTCTCATTTGAACTAAACGACATATAGTGTTCTTTTGTGCATGTAAAGTAATACGAATACATGTATAGAATCTACTACACCATAATATATTTATGTTCATTTGATTTCTTTGTTTACCATTCTTATATCATGTAGTGTGACAAAAATATATAATAATAATATAATATAGGTAGTTAATGTAAATGTACACATCGTCCTGTATAGCCAGAACATTTTTTGGGATTTTCTATTTGAATGTCTATGTAATTAAACTGAACATCGTGCTGACTTAGTTTCTTCATCATCAAACCGAGACAATCGACTAAAACGAGTACATGTGCAGTATTTTTTGTGAATTTTTTTCGTTTTTTCTAAAAAACACATGCAATCATGTGATACCATACAGAGGCAGACACAATATATTCTAAACACAGGTCTATTCAGAGACAAGAATCAATTTTTTAATAATAATGTAACTAGTTTCTATATTTTCTATATATTTTATTCTGGTGCTTTGTGTGGTGCGAGGAGCATAAAAAGACGAAGAGAGAGAGAGCTTACAAGCTTCCGTTGGAACTATCATCATGCTCGGCGTATTGATTACGATGATGATCATGCTTTCCATGCTGCTGCTGTTGACGATGATGACGATGTTCGTCGTTATTGTATCCATTAACAAACTCACCGTTTCTTTGCTGATGATGATGGTGATGTCCGTTGTTATTACTGTTGCCAGTTTGGTGCTGGAGTTGTTGATGTTGTTGCTGCTGAAGATGAAAAGTGCTGAGAAGATGGAGTCTTGTGTGCTCCTTTAAAGATTTTTTGGATGAGGTTCGGAACGTGCAAATGTCGCACACGTGAAGCCAATTGGGGTTATCTTGGTGATGCACAAGATGGGTTTCCAGGCTGGGCTCGTCAAAGCATTGGAATGGGCAAAAGGAGCATTTAAACAGGCTGCTGGCACTACCAAGTCCGTTGCTGTTGTGTTGATGATGATTTTCCAGAGACTCTAAACTGCTATTGCTGCTGTTGTCCCCGTTTTCTGATATTTTTGCAATTTTCGCTGGCAGAGATCCATTGATTTCGTCTTCAACTTGGTGACGCTTCCTTCCCAAAGCAAGCAGGTCGTTGGGAATATTGCGCTGATTCTCGTGCTTTTTAAGGTGCTGGATATAGTTGGCGTAATACGTCACAGCATAGTCACAAACTGTACATTTGTACCTATATAAACCGGAGGAAAATAGGGTCAAATTTTAGTTAATGAAATGTCAAAGCCAACAAAAATAGGTACATCATAATTTTCCAGCATTTTTTTACTTTTGATTGGATCCATGAAGACCAATGTGAGTATGGTACTGATCCTTCTTTTCAAAAGCTGATGGGCATTTGATGCACTTGTAGCGCTTGCTCTTGACCCTGCCATTTTTCATGTAGGTTGGATACACGAAATCTGGGTTTCCCTCAAAAGCTTCATCAGGCACTGGCATAGCGCTCTTATCAGGAATATCTGTGTCTGCAGTAGCATTTCCAACGGTGACATTCTGCGATGCTGAAGTAAAAGGGGAATCCTGATGTGCCACCATGGCCATCATGGAAACCGGATTGAAGGCGGTACCTGGACTGGTCAAAAGCTTTCCGGCCAATGCACCTTGTTCGATATTAAGATCAGATCCGGCGTGAACCATTTCATGGAGTGCCAGCGACTTTCTGGAATCTGCACAGTAGTCACAAAATCGGCACCGGTAGTCTGCGCGACCGCTGCTATTGTGAAATTCAAAGTGCTGTTGGAACGCCTGCGTACTATAGAATTTCTCGGGGCATTTCGGACAAATAATAGAGAGACCATTCTTCCTCAAGTTTTCCAAACTTGCCTGATCACCCGGATAAGCAAATGCACTAACATCCGGCTTGAATTTACCACCAGCGGAAGCAGACAACATGGCAGCTGCTGCTGTTTGGAAATTAAAGTTGGGGTTTAAAATGCTCGAATTGATGATGGAAGCTGCTGACAGGGCAGCAGCCGCTGCGGCGGCTGCAGCTGCAGCGGAAGTCGACGAGGAAGAGTTCATGGTCACCTTTGCTCTTGGAAATTTGACAAGCAATGCTTTCGTCTTTTCTTGGTACGCACTTCCATGAACTCTCATGTGTGACATTAGATGGGGATCCTTCTGTCGTGCAGAGTATGTACATTTGGGACATGAAAATGAAGACTTGTTTTCGTGAAACGTATGGTGAATTTTCAACTCCTTCTCAAAGAAAAATCGGGCTGGACACTCGTCGCAAAGAAATAAGTATTCCTTCTCCCCTTTGGAGGATGAGGAAGATCCCAATTCCGCACTGTGCACGGATGAAGGAGACGGGGATGAAATGGGAATCGTAGTGGGTTGCTGCAGAGGAATTTGCGGAGCTGCCGCAGATGTAACTGACCTTTTTCCAGAACTACTGCTGCTGTTATTGACTTTGGAATGACTATGACTAGATTTTTTACTCGAATGATCCACCGGTTTGAAACTCAGGTTCATCGCTTCACAAGGTGGGGAATCACACTGGCGATTTGTTGCTGCTGCATTGTAACTATCGGCGCTGCCGCTTCCTCCTCCACTACTGCTGTTGGTAGCAGCCCTGTGGTTATTTGTATACTCGTGTTCCTTCAAATCATTCAAGTCATGGAACACTTGGGGGCACACGCTACATTTATAACCTTCCATTGGAACGCCGTTTTCCCAGATCACCACTGGCTTCCTGTTTGCAAAAATGGAGAGGTTTAGTGGTTCATCTTGGATCGCTTGTGGAGTTGGAGAGTAGTCGTTGCTCACGTCCTCATACACTGGCTCTAAAGGATATTGCTCAGAAGATGATTGTTGTTGTGGAATGCCTATTTCATCAATTTGGATGCCATGAACACGCAGATGTTGCAAAAGGTGGAACTTGACACTAACGTTAAATGTGCATCGGTGACATTTGAAGGGGTAATCGTGTTGCTCGTGGCATTGCTTATGGTATTGGAACTCACTTGGGTCATTTGTCGCGTAAGGGCAGTCCACACAGTGGTATTTATTTTTGCTACTGTTCCCATCGCCTTTGTTTGTTAGACTCAAGTTTTCTGTGGTGCTCGTGGGAGACGGCATGGAAAGTCGGGCAGACATGGTTGTACTGGAGTTAATTAGTCTGTTTTGGATTTCAGGAAGGCTGTCACCATGTAGCCTCAAATGCTCTTGAAGTTCACTGCAAAATAATGAAGAGTGTGCTAATTCCGACAATCTACTAAACGCGTAAATGAGATGCGGAGAAAATGACTTACCTTTTCACAGCGACAGAATAGGAACAGTGTGGGCAGCTGTAATAGCTATTGGATTTGTTTAGATGGTGATCCGCATGAATTTCCATTTCGTACAGAAGGCCAGTTGAAAACGGGCAGTATTTGCACGATAAAACTTTTCCGTTCTCGTGAAACATTTGCTGGTAGATTTCTATAAGAAAAAATAGATAATTATTACCCGTTTTTTAACGTGCTTCCTTCAATCTTGATGTCCTTGTTCCTCTTCTTACCTTTCTTCTGTGCTGGAGTTATTGTTGCAGCTGCAGATCTGGCACTATACTCAATTCCTTCAATGTTTGTACTAGAAGTCGTCAGAGCCTCGACATCCTGCTCTGGAATCATCACTTGCACCAAATGGTTATGTGCGAGGAGTGAAACGGTGTCTCCTTTCTTGGGCTTGTGCTGATCTCGAATGTGGGAGCTAACCAGCTCTTTGTTCGGATGCTGGAAGGAACATTTGATGCACTGCCACATACTGTGAGTTTTGTTTCCGCTCTCATTGGTGGCGCCACTCGCCTGAGCGACGACCGTTTGCTGCTCCAGCAGTTTCTGCTGCATCTCCTGTTGCTGTTGGATTTGCTTCAGCCGAGATTTCTTTGTTGGAGGAGTCATAGGGGCTTGTGCAACGGCTGGCTTCACGTCCTGCAACATGGTCACGTCTTCGCTTCTCATTTCCTCTTGATTCTGTTGATGATGGGCATGTCGAGAATGAGGCCGTTTCAATGTCAGATCAAATCCATTGGGAGGCACGTCACCTCCTCCTCCCCCTTCGCCTCGCTCCCTTTCTCCCTCGTTATTACGACCAGGACTCGTCCCAACTTCTTGTTTCTGTGTCAAAAGAAAATGAAAGCAGACAATCAAATTAGTTAGTCATTTTAGTAGCAGCTCACAACACCATCATCATCGCGAAAATAATGAGATTTATCTCCTTTTCATGCATACCAATAGAGAAGACTGTTGATATATTTCTCCCCCGGCCAGCATCCTCGTTTCAACAAAAGTTCTCCCTTCACCCGGTGAGTTGCCAGCGCTGTTACATAAATCCACTCGATACGTGTGGGCGTTCTCTTGATGATGTTGTTGCTGCTGATCTGGATGTCGTTGCGGAAGTGCTGTAGATGACGAGGAACTCGAATGATTTTGGCTGGGATGGTACTCGAACGCAGTAAGTTCCTCATGAGGTTGCTCAAACAGTGCGGTGCTGGGAGAGGAGGCTGCTGCCAGTGCCTTGGCATACTTTGGCGATCTCTGCTTCGCTGGTGTTGCCGTCGGAACTGATGAGGAAGATGGGCTGTTTGCAACCGCAAAAGCATTTGACGGGCTTTCCTTTGATGCCGCAATGGACCCAGGGCTGGCTTGTAATTCAGGGCTACTCTTTGGAGACGCGACAGTGCCTCCCTTTGTACGTTTGTTTGCCACTGTGCTGCAGTCAGGTGCCTTGGCGTTGGCGGAATGCGTCAAAGACATGCTAACCAAGTAATTATCATACTTTCTGTAATCCCGCTGCCCACTCTCATGTGTCAGCAGTGTTTTTGCTGAGGCGTGCTTGGGATCTTTTGGGGTTTTGAGTCTGATATGCTTGTTCACGTCCCATCGCCAGTTTGACTTGTAGTGACATTCGGAGCATTCAAATGGTTTTAGATTGTAGTGACCAACAATATGAACATGAAATCGGGACGCGGTCGTTGCCCAGAAAGAACAATCATTTTCCGGACAGCGGTAAACTTTCCGACTTGTAACAGCTTTCCCACCTTTACCCGTTGGCTTACTTACTTCAGCATCTTCCATTTCCTCATCCTCCTCCTCGACCTCGTTAATCCTTGGCTCGTTACTCTCTCCTTCCTCTTCCGGGTTTCTTCCTTCGTCTGTGAGATATCCTTGATATTCCATCTCGTCCATTTTCCCCGTGTGAATGGCGCCCACACCAGGAGCAGTTTCAAAACCGATCAGATCGTCATTCATCTCCGTAGCAGAACCATTCAAGACTTGTGCTTTTGACTCATAGTCTGGTTCATCTGCTTCATCTGCACCTTGTTTCAGAGCTGAGGATGCTACTGCAACTGCATTCCACGGGACAGTGCTTTCTGCCGCTGTACCGTTCTCTTCTGCAATTTCTTTCTTCCTGCCTGGATTACAACTTTCACCACTTTCTTCTCCATCAGCTTTTTTGGTAACCTGACTTGGAGCATCTGTGCATTTCTCTAAATGAGCTGCCAAGTCTGTCGTTGACTTGCATCGCTGTCTGCAGTACTGGCAACGATTAGACTTGGAGGAACAAATCGAATTGTTCTTCTGTCCATCTTCCTCCTCCTTGACTGATTCTACTGTTGCCGGAGTGTTTCCCCCTGTTACAGGTATCTCTTCAGCCTTCGGAGATTCCGTGTCTGTTGTAAATTTTGGTTTAATTTTCTGATAAAACTGAGCAAGTGCTCGATGCTTTGGTTTCTTCAACGAAGAAAGGGCATGGGAGGAAAAATCACTGCCAAGTACTGGAGTGAAAGCACTCTCTTCTCCAGAACTTTGCAACTGGCCATGAGGATGAGACTGTGCCAAATTCAGAATGCTCTGGTGGTGCGGACGCTCTTCATCTGATGAGGGGGCTACAGCTTGTAAATTATTATGATCACAACTTCCGTACGCACTTATAGCCTCTGAGGCTTTTAGTGGCGATTGACTTCGGTGAATAGAGGGACTGTTACTCGTACTAGAGGCAGACTGACCCGGTCTAGGAGACGTGGATCCTTTCGACTTTTTCGGTGGCAGGGGAATAGGTACAAGGGGAAGACTTGGACTAGGGGATGATTTGTTAGCTGAGTGCTCCGGACTAGATGAGGGTGTTCTCACCCTTTTATGGTGATGATGCTTTCCACTTTTGTGGTGGATTCCGTGAAGACTGGCCAAGTGCTTTTTCATTACGCTACTGCTATTACTCCCGCTCCCGTCTCCGCTCGTTTCAAAATCACATAGCTCACATTTTCTCACGTTTCTCTTCTCATCGCTGGAAGATGAAGTGGAATCATTGCCGGATATACTTCCGGTTGAGACTACAGCAGCGGATGCAGCTTCTGGTAGAGGTTGTGCTGTTGCTACTGCGGTTGACTCATCTTCCTTTTTACCACCACCACCACAACTACCACTAGAATTATTTTCCTCGCCTAGGGATAATCCAGTAAGAGATCGCGATATACGCAATGGTGGAACTTTCTTTTCTGTTTCTGATGCAGTTGCTGAAACTCCTCCAGTTGAGGAATCGCTATCAGCAGCAGCGGCAGTGTTGCTGTTAACGGTATTGCTATTAACAGGGGTACTAGTACTGGTGCAGCTGGTGTTATTGAGTAGAGGGTTGTTAATGCTCTGATTTCTTGGGGGGATCTGTTGGCGCTTCACACTCTCGATAATTTCCTCAGGCACGTTTGAATGATGATTTTGTAAATGTACCGTTAGGCTCTGTTTAATATCGCAGGAGAAATTGCACAGGTGACAGCATAGGGCTCCTCCACCTAAGTGATTCTTATAATGACGATCTAGATTCCATTTGTATGGAGTTTTGAACTCACAGTGATCACATTGTACAATGGTGCCGGAATGGGCTGACTTGGCGTGCTTAGTATACTTGGCTTTTGAGCCACTGGAAAAGTTGCATCTGTCACAACGGTACGACTTTTTCTCGGGAGTTTTCTTCCCTTTCGGTTCCGACTTTCTCCCTTTCCCCTTGGGAGCCTGAACAATCTCTTCTTCAGAGTCACTGCCGCTGCCCAATAGGGCTTTATCTGACTTGGCGTAACTCATCGTGTCTCACAAGCCTGTAATTAAAATGAGCAATTGATGTAGTTCACTGTGTATCATACCCAGCAGACAAAACGAACTACATTATCTCACAAGATACTACTTTTTATTCTTGTGCAAACTGAATGCTATATTAACAGCAGCGCGGAAAACCACGATCTACTCAAATGAATTCCTATTTATAACCTGGTTCTGTTCTTTCCATGCATTCAAGTGGAGGCAACAAAACGCAAACTTTCACCTAAAACAGCATGTTCTTATTCAGATCATTTAACAGCAACGATCCTACGACCTACAGTGTCTCTTTTCCCTGAAGACAAGTGATGGGAAGACGAGAGACAAACCAAAGATGAATGCTGCTACGCTTCTCCATCTCCACCGTCCGAAAACAGCCCCTTCTATACTTACTGTGCTCACTAAATCAATGAAGAGTTTTGGAAAGAGCAGGCAAACATGAATGACATCACCGAATGAAATAGACACTCTAACATGCACACCTACTCTCGTCAATCTCTTGCCTTTCTCCATTTTTTCCTACAAAGTGTTACTTGGTGAAAGCAAAGATTTGACTAGCACGCAAGATTTTTCATTTTCGCATCCATTCACAAAGTAAGCAATTCAGGTGCATTTTTGTGCAGTTTCCATATATCTTGCAAAGGTTCCCTATGCAAATCTTCCACAGACACCATAGTAGTGATCATCATCTGATCGTAATGACGATGATGATTATGGTGATAGGTAGTAATCTTGATGATGATTATCATGATGACTTTCCTGACTTTAAATGATGACGTGAATGAGAATTGCAGCAATTCTCCTCGCACATATATCACCCTGATATAAAGGTATGTATATACATCTCTACTTCTCCGCTACCACCGCAGCATCTCACTACTAAGATTTGATTCATTTGACTAGTACAAGACATGATAAATGCTCATATTTCTCCTGGAAAGCGTCTTTCCAATATTTCACTTAATCCATGCAAAACACTGTCAGCTAGACTCGGCCTTATCATTTCAGGAGAGAGGTACGTACGTATGCAGCAGCAGCAAGACCAGAGATGTGATATGAAACACTTGCTTGTGCGACACAATATACATAGACCCATATAAACATACATTTTATTCAATAATTACAATTTATTAGACTTATCTACATAACTATTGCTGCCGCCACTCAAAAAGCAATATATTACATGCTCCCTCAGCTTTTTATTCGTTTAATAGTGGATGATAACAAGCAGAAGAGTGCTTTAAAGGAAAAGCAAAAGGCTATTAGCTCCGCCATAACAACCATCTAACCGACTCAGCCAGCATCATAATATTGCGAAAAAGTGATGGAATGGAAACCCATGTGAAAGACATATGCTTGTTGAAGCTCACTAGACTGAAAACAAGCGTAGCAGCACCATCATCATCTGAGCAGAAAAAGAATGAATGAAATGAATTAGCATGTTGCGTAATCCTGCTGGCTAATGCACAGTCGCGATGTAATAATGTGTGGAGTGGAGCAATACGAGGTTGATGATGATGGTCTGATTTTGATCCTATTAACAGAAGCCACCATAATAACCTATCCAATTCCTACTCATCAAACTCAACTCAAAACCTACTACTCCACAGAGGAGACCGCACTCTATTATTAAAACGGAAGCTTCGGATGGAACATGCCATTTAAATGAAAAATACTCCCACGAACAACTCTTTCCCACAGCAAGACTTCCTTTTTCCCATTTTATACTGTTACTCTTTAATAGCACACTGAACTATAATAAGAAAAATGTGTTAATGATCTTTCTTCTCTTACCTTTCAAAGGATCCAACAAATCACAATTTTATCCAGTTTACGCAAATATTATTTTTATGATTATTTTATTAGACGCACTCAGGTATACTTTTGTTTTCACAGTGAAACTACCAGTCACATGTCACCGGATCGAGAAAGCGAACGTGCGTGTGTTTATTTAGCTGTGACGCAACTTGTTTGTACACTGACAATAGCTACTAATAATATATAGTGCATAGTATATCCGTATTAGGATTGCATTCATTCACAAAATTCAATGCAAACAAACTTAAACTTTTTTGTGCAAATGTGAGTCTGCTCTACTGATTCACTTTTTCTCAATCCAAAACCGAACAACCGACCGACCGAGTTTCACTTTCCTCCGTAAAAAGAGCCCAGTGCACTGCACAGCAGACACTCAGAAAGTCACTTTTCTCTCAACATGTACTCTCGCTTGAGACTCTCTCTGTTTGCTTCTCTCTGATTCACTCGCAGTCAGAGCACAGCTTTTGATCAGCGGAGAGAGTCCAGGATCTCACACTGCCTTTAAAACAAAAATCTCAATATCAGCCGAAAGAAAAGTCAAATATGAAACGTCCGCATGGCATATTATGAAAGTTCTATAAAGTGCTTGTATACCCACAACAACATCGTTACTCACTACTCACTCAAGTCAGTGGTAGCAGCCACGACGGCAGACTTGAAAAGTTACTTAGCTTTCTTCTTAGAATCGCTTCCAGCATGAAAGCATGGATTTTATTATATCTTGTGTCTCTGTGCACACAGCAGCACTCACCACCATATACCACAAATGGCAGCCCACTTGTTTCATTCAACTCCCTCTCTCTCTCTCTCTCTTGCTAGTTTTTAGAGTCTCTTTTCGTGGAAGAAGTCGTCGTCGACAGGAGCGATGAGGAGGCTGATGTTTGTCCTACGTCGCCCATCGCACTACTACAAGTTCTTCCACCAGCGCACCAAGACCAACCAGCCAACCCACAAAACTTTTCTGTGTGAACACCAGCACCACGTACGAACGTGTGTATGGATGGAGGACGACGTGTATATATGCTAGCGACGTCCGTATCCGTAGAGCAAGAGGAAGAAGAAGAGCGAGTCGCTGTTGCTGCTGCTTCTTTCTGCTGTTTTTTCTGTAAGAAGAGTATGAAAAGGAACAAAAAACTTTTTATGTTAGTAATATTTTTTCCCTTTTTCTTTCTTTTTTCTTTTCTGGCTGGCTGCTATTGCTACCACCACTCTTCTCTAGTTTGTCTTCCTCCTCCTCCAGCTTCTGGAACAAAACTATGAGAACTCTACCTACTCACGCTGCCTTTTTTCAGGCGAAGAACAAAAATAGTCCGTGTGTGTGGTGGAGTCGACAACACGAGAGAAGAGAGGAAAAAAGAGATGATGATGACGATGATGCTATCGACTCACACACACCACTCTTTATTTTTTCCAGAGAGACGAAAAAGAGAAAACTACTTCCACTGCTGCTGCTTCTTTTTTCTGACTCTCTCTCTCTCTTTTTACGCTCTCGCTTGCTACGTTCTTTTTTCGCGTTCATACATACAATAAGCTTTTAGTGTGTAGAAAAGAAAAAAAGGACACTACAAGAAGACGAGAGGAGTTGGAGACGACGAGGAAAAATATAGGAGCAGTGGAAAATATAACTCGAGGAAGAAGACGAGGTCGAACCGACCCTTTTCCTTTAATTCTAGTTTCATGTAGTTTCACAGTAAAAAGCAGAGAGCTGCCGCTGATCTCTTTGCTGCTTATATGATATGCAATGATATGTGTGTACTATATAAGTTTACTTGCTGCTGCTCTCTGGTCGCCTCTTCTACTTTTTTTATTCTGTCTCTTCTACAGACTGGCACATAACAACACTCCCATGTATATATTTTTTTATTATGTGTATGACTTCACTCTGCTTTATACCACCACCGCCATGCATGCCACTTCTGCTGCTTTTTGCTACTGAACGAACGATACTCATGAAAACTACTACTTACACTCCTATCTATATGCCTTGCCTTTGCTTCTTTTTCCATCACCAACCACACAAAATGTTATCTTTCTTTTCTGTCTGCTTGGGATGCTGATGATGATGCTCTTGCTACTGCTGCTCCTGTTTATATGGATGTCATCATCATCATACATATATACATATAAAGAACCTTATACATACATACATACATTCTCATCTTGTATCTCTATACTTTTTTATAACATCCATCCAGGGTCTTCTCATCTCATATATTATTATTATGTATGTTGTATCCTGCTTTTCTTTTTCTCGCTCATCTCTATTTTTTCTTCGTCTTCCTCCATCATCATGATCATCATCTTGAAAAACATCAGTACCACCGACACACAAAAGTAGAGAGAGAAGACGTAAGTAGTAAGTTGGTTCCATCATCCAGCAGCATCAGCTTCAAGCAAGCAAGGAGAATCATCGTCATCATCATCGAGTATCGTGCAAACTCGCATATACCTATACCATATTATTATTATTATTATATACTGGTCTACTATATACACCGGACTGCTTGTTATAATATATACTTATAGTACGCTCGGGCATATAAAGGTCTTCTTTTTTCCACAAGACTTGGACTTCTCAAGGAGGAGGAGGAAGAAAAAAGACTTCTCTTACAACATCAACATCATCATCACACCACCTCTACTACTACTTTTCTGGCTGTGTGGCTCATCTCTCTTCTACCACTACTATCAACCAACACGCTCTCCTCTCGTCTCCTTTTTTATTTTTTCCTTTTTATTTTTTATTATGTATGTATTCGCCTGCTTCTCGTCTTGCCTCTCCTTTACATTATGTACCTAACAGCATTCGCTAAGATTCTTTAAAAAACGTACTGCTCTCTAGCTGGTGTTGGTTGCTGCACGGCCACATTATGTAGTATATCGCAGAAATATACCTACGTATATAGATATATTATTATTATATCTATCTCATCTCTCTCGCAGCGAGAGAGAGGAGACTTGGTTGCTTGCTCCTCTGGCACATTACTCACATCACATCCATCCAACTTTACTACTACAACAGCTAGAAAGAGCGAGAGAAAAAAGTTTTTTGCAGAAAGACTGGGAGTTAGAAAAGAAGAGAGAGAGAGAGACGAAGACGACTTGAGAGGAAGCGAGGTTTACTTCTCTCTTTTCGAAAAGCGCTTGTGCTTTTATATGATATTATTATTATTATACTGCTGCTCGGCTGACTACATAATATACATGCCTTCCTTCACTCACATGCACTCATACAACAGCAGCAGGCTCACAAGTAAAAAGCTCTCATGGTCTTTTTTCCTCTCTTGTGTAGTCATCGTGATCATCATTTTCCATCCACATCTCTGAATTTCCTCCTAGCAGCAGCAGAAACAGCAGTGGTGGTGGTGGAAGTAGCCTGCCTACTCACTTCTCCCTCTGTAATATACTTTTTCCTAAACATACATACTACTGCATCATCTTTTTTCCTTCTCTTTTCCTTTCCTATTTTCATGAAAGAAAGGATGAAAAGGACCAAAAGGCAGTAAAAAGGAGAGACGAGTAGTATGCAGGCATGGCATGCCATCATGTCAAGCAGAGAGATTCTCAGGCAACAAAAATTTCTACAAGACGACGACGATGGAAATGAGGAAGAGAGAGAAGGGGATATGGAAAAACTACGTTTCTCTAGCCAACCAGCATCACCACGTTTTCTGCTGATGATTTTCCTACAACTTTACACATGGAAAGAGTGAGGGAGAGAATTCTCAGAGTTCTCCTTTTTACTCGTCGTCGTGATGATGAGGAGGAGGACGATGAGGATGAAACAAATAGCATCTCTGTCGTCCTCGCTGTCGTCGTTCTCTTTTCTTCCTCTCTTCACTAGACTAATACTCTCTTCTACTATATTATTATTATTATTATGATCATCGTCATCATCATGGTCGTCGTCGTCGTCAACTTCAACATCCACATCCTCCTCTCTTTCCACTGCCACAACCAAATTCTACTTTGAGCTTAGGCTTGAGTATGTTCAGCTATACGAATAGAAATATATTTATATTCTCGCTGAATGTATAATATGCTCACACAACATGCAAAATATAATAATGGCAGACTGGTTGGTTGGTATGCTGGCTTATTTTTACCATATTATTATTATAAAATTGTGTTGCAGAAGAGCGAGAAGCTTGTTTAGAGAGAAGCAAGTTTTTCGTAGAAAACAGCAGCAACCAGCCAGCATGACAATACGACTATCAAAAGAGTCTCCTCCTGTTCCTTTTTGCTGCTGATGATAATGATGCTAGTGGTGGTGGCGGCGGTGGTAGCACTGTTGTTGTTGGTGCTTTTTTTGCTGCTGCTGTTGTTGTTCTATATAAACATCTTGCATGCATGGGCACAATAATAATAAGCCAGTGCAAAAGTAACGCAAGAACCAACATCAGTTAAAGTTAACAGCGCGACATCATCAACAGCGGCAGGCAGGCAGGGAGTGCACAAGTATTCGTGGTGGTGTGGTGTGATCGTGACGATGATGATATAAGGTCCCTCTACCCATCCATGTTGTTAGGTACGAAAATATATATTCATTCAAATGATCATTGTTATGATCATAATATTCTTTTGTTAAAGAATGATGATGACGGTGGTGGTGGCAGAGCGGTGGTAGCTCTAGTGGTATTAGTATCATCATCAGCACGAAGAAATAGTACACACACAGGCAAAATAACATAATATCCGCATCTCTCTCATTTGCGTCGCTTACTTTTCGTCGTTCTGTTCGCTCTCTGGGCAGACGGTTTTTTCCTCGTTGTTGTAGAGTTGGAGCAGTAATCATCATCACATACGCTGTTTTTTATGGTGGATGAATGTAAAGAATAAAAAAACAAGAATATAAGGATGATCATTCTGCTTGAATTATATAGATGCAAGCATGTGGGTAATGTGTATATACACATACATGCATAAAATGATAATGAATAATGCGAGCTGTGTGAGAGAGAGCCTTGTGCTCTCCTCATCATCATCATGACGAGCCATGAGCGTGGTAGTGGTGGATGAACGAATAGGCGCTTTATATTGAAAAGTAAGTATATCTGCCTCTATATACCACACAGTTATGTATATATTATGCTTGTGCTTTTATCCACATGACCGACTCATCATCGTCGTGAGAGAGAGCAAAAAGAGATGAGAAGACGGAGAGAAGTAGTAGTAGAACAGCAACAACAACAACGGCATAATCATCATTATCATCATGAACAACTTCAGCAACCACCGACCGACTGACTACTATCCATCCATCCATCCAATTCATCCATTCAGCACCACCACCAGCAGAAGAACAGAAGCAGCAAAGAGAGAATAATATATTATTATGATATTTTTGTGATAGAGACGAGAAGAGGCTCGTCTGGTCTCTATAGTAGTCTGCTTTCCTGCTTTTCGTTGGGAATAATGATGACGATGATGATGCTATATACTCATAGAACTCGCTCGCTCAGAGTACAATTTTTTTTGAAAAAGCAGCAAGCAAGAGAAGAGAGAGACAAAAGAGGCAAAGAGTAACCTTCATCCTTTGCCAACACCACCACTATCATCATCAATATGAACATGAAGAGAAGAGAGAAGACGAAAAAAACACCATGCCGTGAGAGAGATATCACTCACACAACAACACTTACAGCTATGATGATGATGATGGTGCGGAGGATATATTATGGAGGAATATGGGATTTAACTTTACTATATAAAAAGGCTGTGAGTACACATGTGTATATACACAGAGATATAACGATGATGTTGATAGAGTTGGCTGAGTGAGAGAGAGAAGAGGAGTAAAGTAGAATGCTACATAATAATAATAATAGTGATATGACGAGGCAGAAAGTAGCAGAGAGAGAGAGAGAGAAGCCACCAAAACCGTAGAACTACTGACAACATGAGCGACTGACTGGTGGATGGATGGAGAGAGGGAAACATAGTAGAAAAATGCTTGTTTGTCTGCCTTGCCTCTATCTATCTCTGGTTGTTTTGCTCTTGCTACTTCTCTTTTTTTCGTTTTTTATTATTATGTATATTTTTATTCTGCTCTCTGCCTTTGCAAGATATTACAAAACAACAGCAGAGCAAGAGAGATTTTTGGGAAAACGAAGTGGAGAAGCAGGGAAGCAGAAAAAAATAAAAAGGGAGAAAAAGTATATTATAAGTAGTATGTAGCGTACACTGAAATCATACTGATGTGATGTGCATGACGTTTCTCTTCTTCGAATGTCACCAAGTCAGAAAAGCAGAACCGAGAGAGAGATAAAGTATGAAAATATAGGAATAATAATGTTATTATGAATTTGCTTACGCACACACACGAAAGAATATTATGTATGGAAAAGCGAGAAAAATATTTACCAGAAAGAATCGTGCGACTCACCTTCCAAAGCGAGACGTGGCGAGTTGCTTAATTCTTGCTACTTTTCTTGACGATCTCTCGATATTACTTGTTGGATACGCAAGGGGAAAGGCTATTTGTGAAATCTTCATTTCTTGGGGTAATTCATTATTTTACTGATTTGCTATTTTTCTTTTCCCTGTTTCCGTTTTTTATATGCACCTATAATATCCGTGCATCTGCAGCCCGGAGTCTTTTACATACCTTCATCTCATCACGACTTGTTATGTAGGTTTTATTTTTACAGGAGGCTGACGACGACCGAGGATCATTACGATTATCATCGGCATAAGCAAAAAGGAAGAAAAATACTGTGTGTGTATTATTTTCCACTCAATCATCACACGTGGAACAAGGATGATGAAGGTGAAGGAGAATCTGTTGCTGCTTCTACTTTGCTCCTGTTATTACGTCTCTTTCTGTCTCTCCATCTCCATTAAAACTCGCCATCTATTTGTATGTACTATCTTTGTGTCTGTGTGTTCTGTTTGTACTTGTACTTTTTTGTTGCTCTTATCTTTCTCCTTTTCCAACGCGAGTATGTGTGTATGGGTTGCTGATGATGAGATATGACAGTAGTGAAGCAGGATGTATATACGCTAGTAGTCAGGCAGGCAAACAGCGAGAGAGAAATATCCAAACAACGCACATAGCTGCCTTGAAATACCCAGTTGGGTTGGTTGCTTTGTGTCTTGGTCGTCGTGTATGTACTCAGTCAGTCAGCACTCGTATCCTTCTTCCACCTCTCTTCTTTCTCTTTTCCCTTTTTCTCCTTCCACCCACGGCGTGGTACGCAGAGAGAAAAGTTTTATTTTTGTAGTAGGTATATGTGGAAGAAAAGCCATTATTCAAGAAAGCCTTGTGCGCGCTCCTCTCTATGTGGCGCTGATGATGATGGGATGAGGAGAAAGAAAAAGAAAAAAGAGACGGAGAAAAAAATAAAATAAAAGGGAATCACAGTGAAAAAGTAGGTGGGAAGAAGGAGAGCATACTATTAAGTATGTATATATTTATATGTATATTCTTATCTCCCACTATATTTTGTTCTTTCTAGAGAAGACCTTTCAAACTGGAAAGGCTTTCATGTTATTTTCTCCTTTTTTCTCTCTCTCGCTCACACATCCATCCAGTCAGTCAGCCAGCGCAACTTCGCTCTTCATCCTTTTTCTTTTATTTCACGTTTTTGTGAGTGACTGAGAGAGTGAGTGTTAGGATATAAGCACATCACAGGATATATTGTATATGTTAGTTATACATATATAGCTTATGTAGGTGTGCAGGTATATAGATGAATGTATTTCCCTGTTTTTTTCTTCCAGGCAGAAGAGCTTTTTTATATTTTTTTCCAGCAGTCCATGTCAATAACTTTACATGGAGCCGAGAAGGAAGAGGAAAGAACACAATAAAAATGAGCACACGGTAGCAACCAACGCAGAAAGAGAGAGAAGAGAAGTGCGCTGGCTTTATGTGGTATCTTCCTCTCCTTTTTTCTTCTCATTCATACCATCATTACAATTTTCCTCCCTTTCTTCTCTTTCCTCTCTGCCCTACACTGAAACTATATAACCAAGGGAGAAAGGTTTGCTACATAAGTAATGCAACAAAATGTGTAGGAACCTGATGATGACGATGCTGATGTTGGAGGTGTGGGAAAGGAGTATTTTTTTAGAAAAGACAGGGTAAAAAAGCAGCGAGGTAGACCTTAGTCTACCTAAACTGATCTTGTTGTAGGCAGACACGTTAGTATGTATATAGACTACCATATCATTCTCTTAAAATATATATGATTACGGAATATACACTCAGCCATTTCCATCTTCTCTTCTTCCACTACTAACTTCTCTCTTCATTTTTTCTCTCGCGTTCTCTCATTCTTTTCTCCTACCCTTCATCTTCTTTCTCAGTCTCATCTCCCTTCTCCCTATTTTTACTCTTACTTGGTTCTTTCATTCTCTCTTACTTGCTGACTCTGCTGTATTTGCTGAATGAAAAAGTAGCATGCAGGCATAAATGTAAAAAATATAGGATAGGATGTACGGCGTCTCCTAGCACATCATCATCATCCTGCTCAACATTACTTGGAAAACTGTCTATGATTACATTGCATCATGCGAGAAAAACCAAGGGAGAAGAAAACCCTAGTTTTTTGTGCCATGAGTTTATATATTTGGAGCAAGTCAGAGAAAAGAGGAAGCAGCAGCCGTTCTCTCGTTCGTTCGTTTGTTCTCTACGAAAATGTAATGATGTTGACGACGGGAAGTTGGACTTGGTCCTGCTCTTCTTCTCCTCTACACTTTTTATTTGATATATTATATTCTCTTTTCCCTACACACACATCCAACTCTCCCGTCTTCTCTCTCAGTCAGAGCTGGTATTATTATTATTATTATCGTGGTTGTTTGGTGCTGCTGGAAGGAAAAGAATTGCAATGTTGTTACTGCAGCAGTTTGGATGAAAGTATATATTATTACAAAAGCCTTTTTTAGGTTATAACAGTTATAAGGTATAGTGCTGCTACTTGCTGAATGAGTATGATGTCTGCGGAGAAAGGAAACAAAAATACTGAGCAAACCCTATAGTTTTTTTTCCTTTTCTTCCCTATGTGGCTGATGTCTATTCTCTTACAATCATCATCTAACAAAACAGCAGTGGAGAGAGAGAGAGAGGAAAAACGAAGTAAAGCCCAAGCTGGTTTCAGTGGTAGTGCATACGCCTTCTCCTCGTGTACAAAATATAAAAATGTTGTGCATTTCGCATAAAAAGGAAAATATTTTTCTGAGGAAAACAGGACATGCAAGAAAACTACATCAAGCAGCTGAGGAATAAAAGAAACCCTGCCTGTAACCATATAATAAGCTCTGCTGCTAGTAAAAATGTGGCTGCTATACTGCTGTTGCCGCCTGATTTTATAAAAATGTTGGTAGCATGTGGAGTCCACATAAGATTACGAACATCATCATGACCATCGTCGAAATAAGGATATTTTCCCTCCTTGTTCTTTTACGCCTTGTACGTTTCCGCCCTCCAGTTATTTTTTTCTTTCTTCCTTACTGCTGCTCACTCTTCGTTGTTGTTGATGATGTAGAAAATGATGATGATCACGTCGTCGTCCCAGTCGTCTTCTTCCTTTTTGTCGACGAACGATAATAATAGTAATAATAATAAGACGCAAGTACGTACTAGAAAAGGAGAGAAAAAAGGAGAAGAGAAGAATATCGCAGTTCGCAGTCGTCGTCGTTGTGCTAATGGTTGCTGTGCTAGTGAGTGGTCGGTCGAGCAAAGAAGAGAAGAGAGAGAAAAACGTTAACTCTTTTTTCTTGTCTCGAAGCAGCTCCTGCTGTCATCAACATGATCATCCTCTCGTCGTCGTCGTCATAATATGTGTGCATGTAGTAAAGAAGAAGTCAGAAAATGTTACAAACAAGCAGGCAGACCAAAAACAGCAATAACAACAACAGAAGCAACTATATAGCTGACTACGATCAGTAGTAGCAAAACTTTTTTTTAGCAAAACATCATTGCCATCGTCTTTCAGGATTGCATTATCATCATCAACATCCTCGTTGTTTTTTTCGTCGAGTTGAGATGTTCACAGAGAGGATATATAATAGAATGTGCTCTTTTTTCTCCGTCTCTCAGCAAAGTGAGCACATTAGAACCAAAAGACTATATACAGAGAGAAAAGGGAATAGTGAGTGGAGAGAAAGAGAGATATCGGCATACAAGTTTTTTTTTGGAGAATGACTAGAAAACTAGAAAATAAGATAAGAGTACGGACGGACGGACGTAAGGAGGAAGAGAGGAAGATGTGGATATATATATATATGCATGTCTGCTGCTGCTTCTGCTTCATGGCAATAATGGTGATGTGATGATCATGATGATGATGCCTTTGCTTGCTCAGGCAGAGATGGAGAGAGAGGCAGTAACACTACGACGGGGAAAATGTAAGTAGGCCAGGCAGAATATTATGTAGCAGATAGCATATATATGTATATGGGTAGGTGGATGATGATAATATTGGATAGACAAGATAGATAGATGCATATCACCAACACCATCATCATCATAATAATAATGATGATGATCCTATGTGTATTGTGTGTGTGGAAATGGATGTGAGCATGTAGGTTTTCTCCTCTTTATCTATGTACATACGTTATTATTATAAAAACTGAGGATAAGGGGGAGGGAGCGAGCTTGGTAAAGCAGAAGAAGTTAGTAGGAAGAAGAGAGACGAAAAAGTGGAGAAAGGAAAAAGGAGAAGATGACGATGAAGGAGAAAGAAAAAAGACGTAAAACCCAGGGAACTCCGACTTTACCACGACCAGAGGATAACGTTGGCGTACATAAAATGTTATATGAACTAGGTATGTAGATACATATGTGGAAATGCAAGCCATAGTATATAGAGTGTAGACTCCTTTAGGATTTTTATAGGGGATAATGTTCACAGTCAGAGAAAAAAGGATAGCAGCAGCAGCGGTGGTGGTGGTAATACAATATAACGAGATGAGATTAGAATAGGACGGCGACGAGGAGAAGAAGAGAAGGAAAAATGTAGTAATGGCAAGTAAAGTAGGTAAAGCTTTTTCTCTCTCTTTCCACTGCCACCACTCACTCCCTTCTCTTCTGTTTTTCTGTATTATTACAAAAGCGTAAGTACATCCCATCTCTTGTTAGACTTACGACTATAAAAACTCTCTTCCTTTCTTCTTATACTTGAAAGCATATGTATAAAGCATATATGTATATGCATATATACCAGCAACAGCAGTACAATAACAAGACAGAGAGAGAGAGAGAACAACTCTTTTTTCTCATCTTTTCTTCTTCTTCAAGAGAGATCTTATTTTTTCTTGAGAGATTCTCGTTCTCGAAAAAAAAATTGAGGAAAAAAGAAAAAAAGACATGGCAAAAGGACGAAGAAGAAGGCAAAGAAATAAAGGAAACAAGTAAAGGTTTGTCTTTTTTGTCTTGATGATGGCAGTGCTGGTGGTGGTATGGGATGGCGTGGCATGATCATCATCATGACGATGTTATATAGTGCTCGTTGGTCGCTGTGTTCCTTTTTCCTCTCTCCTTTTTTCGTTTATTTCTTCTTCAACATCATCAACAAGAAAACATTGCCATCGTGGCAGTCGTCTTCCCTTTCTTCCTCGTAGCAGTGTGTTGAAGCCATCTATATTTGATGGCATGGTATAAACATATATGTTATATCTAGGAAAAGGAAAAGTTATAAGAAAAGTGTAATATAAAAAGTCGGTTTAGTTGGATGGTCGGTCGTCGCTTTTTTTCTTTCTGTGAGAAGAGGAGACCCGACACACAAGAGGAAGGAGAAGGCAGAAAAGGCCTTCAATGAAAATGAAAAAAGGAATGAAATGAAGCGAGCCAGCATAACATAATATCAGTGTTATTACTAGTGCTGCTGCTAGGCTAGAGAGTATAAAGGAAAAAAGGAAGAATGACGAGGATGATGATAATAATAATAATAATATAAAGCATAACAGCGGCATATAAAAAGTATACAGATATATAGAATAGCTACTATAGAGAACATAGCAATATAATCCGAAGTAGCAGCAGAAGAGGAAAAAAATGAACACGCATATAATATATATAGTAGTGAGTAGTGACAGAACAGGGCAGCCAAGAAGGAAAAAGGCGAGAGAACATTATTTTTTATTCTACACAGACCGACCGTGATGCTCGCCGTGCGATGCTTAGATATGAAAGCAGTAGTAGTTTCTACGAAGGAAAAAAAAATAATATTTTGTGTCTGGCCTGAATACATGTGTGTAGTTGTAGCTCTGCGTTCTCTGTAGTTGCATGTTTTTGTATTCTTTTGAGAAGGAAAAAGAAGAAACTCCGAGTAAAAGACTTTTTTGGACGGATGCGGCACCACCACCAGCAACAACAACAACAGCGTCATCATCATCTTCGTGATTGGATGGCATGGACGGACTGATGATGAAAAAAGCGGATGAGGTTCTGAGAGTGAGTGAAGCTGAAGCAGCGGCAGTGGTAGAGCAAAAGGAAGACCAAGGAAAAAAGGAAGGGAAGAGAAGCAGCAGAGAATTTCTATTTTATTCATCGTATAAATATGTATACATGCCTTATCGTGCATATATATACATAGTTTCCTTCGGTTTGCCACTAGAAAGATCATGCAAAGTGCTTTCAGTACTTTGGAGAGACTCGCAATCACAAAAAAGGATAAAAGCTTCAAAGCAGCAGCATCAGCAACAAGAAAAAGTATCATCATAACACAACACAACAAGTTTTTTCAACAGAACTAGAAAAGAAGAAAGTTGAAAAAAGAAAAACAAGAATTTTTTCGCAAAAATTCGAGACAGTCAAGAAGACAAGAAAGGATAGTGTAAAATTTATATAATGTACACGAGTTTATAACCAGTCACAACAATCAACTATAAGCCATATAACTATGTATAGTTGCAGACATGTGTTTGCAAAAAGTTGCATGCTGTAGTGAGCTCTGAGCATATATAATATACATATATACTGGCATTATTACGCTTCTTTGCCCTTTTTTTTAAAAGAAAATAAAGAATATTATATGATGATGCTACTTGCTTGCTGGTTTACAATTTGCACATATCGCCACATTCGCATGTCACTCCTGAGTCCTAAACATGATCATGTTTCTGATGAAAATGATCACCAGTAATAACAGAAAAGAAAAATATATGTACACATTTTTTCTTTCTCGTTATTTTTTTCATTTTTCTTCCATGCTCGTTCCACATGAGGCTATGTTTACATTGTTGCTTATGTTGTGTGCTCATAGTACAGCAAAGGATACAATGCCACTACCAGTAATATAACATCAATAATAAACTTTTCTTCTCTTTCGTGCAGCCATGCAGGCAGCAGCGGAGATTGGAGAAGGATGAAAAAGCTGCATATGTACACATGATGATAAAAAATTATATGCCAGCCAATATTGTATAGCTGTAGTAGCATAAAAAGACCAGAGGAGCAGGAGCAACATGAATTAAGCGAGAGAGAAGCAGTAAAATTATATATTAGTAGTGGCGATGATCATCAATAAGACCAAACATCAAACCAACAAAAACAACACATCAAGACGACGACGGTGACAATGATGATCAAGGATGTTTTGCTCTTGTTTTCTACCCAACAACTATCGCTTCGTATTTTTAGTATCGACAGCAGCAGTGGAGTGGATGGAGTTGGTGGCGGCATATCTACATAAGCTTTTTTTACTTGTAGCAGCAGAAGCTCCATAATAATAACCGACCATGATGGTGATGATGTATATATACCTGTGTGAAGTAGTATAGAGAGAACGGGATATAAGATTATTCCACTCTCTTGTTTCCCTTCAGCTGTTATGTATGATTATCGTGTGGCAGGGGGAGTTAAGAAAATGACGGTGATGATGATGGTGATGATAGTACAGAGTAGCTCAGCAGCAGCTACTACTCTACAACCAACAACCACTACTCTTTTCCTTTTGCAACTGCTTTTATTTGTTCAAAAGACAAGTGATTTTTTTCTGTCTCGCTCGCTCTTTCTCACTCTCTTTTATTTTCGTTATTCCTTCCTTTTTCATTGTCACTCTGTGTTTCCCAACAAAAAGCCGTTACTACTTTCGTTAGCATGTACACTGTTCTTTCTCTCCGAAAATGGATTTTATTTGGTTGCCTGGTGGTGGTAGCGGTGGGCATGAGTTTTTTAGCAACCAGGAGAAAAAAGAAATAATGTAATGTGGCGGTTGAGTAATATGGGAGCAGTGCATGGCATTGCTGCAGAGGTAGTTCCAGAGGATGATATTATATTTGGTGAGCTAACTACCTTGAGCTGTGCTGTAGTAAATGCGTATTTGCAGCAGTGGTGGATAGAAAGTAGATCCACATCCACACAGGGTAGTCACAACAGGGTATTCGTCGGAAGGGGTAAAATAATACAAGTCTCTCATTCACTCTCTCTTTCTGGACTCACACTCCGAACCAGTTACCAGTTCTACTGCACAATATGAAGGAGGAAAAGAGCAAAGAGGAGAGTTGATCAAACACACGGGAAAATAAGCAAATCTTTTATATAAGTGTATGCTGCTGACGACCACGACAATGCATATGAGCAACCACCTATTCCCGTTTGAAAAACATTTTCTGTCCAGTTTGCTTCGGCTTTATTCCCTTTCCCCGTCGTCTCTCTGAAAAAGGATTTTGGATAGATGGTCGGTCGGTGGTGGTATAGTGGGCCATGATGATAATGATGACACACGTTGCCAGAAAAACCGCTACTGGCTCGACAGACAGCAGACCAGCCAGGCTTATTATTTTTATTACTATTATCATTATCCTTTTTGCGTCCTCCTCTGCGCTCTACCATCTCTTTTTTTCCGCTGAAAGATATTTTCCTCCTCTTTCTCGTTTTTACATACTCAAGCTGAGTTGGACAAAACAACACATATAATTTTAATATATTTTCGCTATTCTCTGCGGTCCCTCACTGTTATATATATGTATAGCATGCTATGAAAAGATGAGGGCATGAGGGTGTGTTTGCACCAAAAATGTTCTTATAAAAAGTGGTACTTTTATATACAGATATTTCCATATGAAGCTATACATACATTTACCCATTGTTGTCATCATCGTCGTCAGCAGCAGCGGCATCATCAGGCGAAACTAGGTCTTGTCTACCTACCAACCACCTCCTTTGGGTGGTTTTCTACACAAACAGAAGAATAATGGCAAACCAGCATAGCATAGAGCATCATTGCCACTGCCACTCTAGAAGCACAACCAGCTATATAACTCCTTTTATATTTTATTCAGTCTAAAAGACACATTCACAATATCATATCAAGTGTGAATGAAAAAAGTACGAAATATCTTCTATTTCATTCTGTCTGTCTCTCTCTTTCTGCTTCTCTTCCATTTTTCCTTTTTTCTGTATCTCTCTCGTCGTCACACGTTATGCAAGAAGGAGAAGAATATTCTCCTTTTTTCTTAAGTTACAAACCACCATCAAGCTATACTCTGTTGTGAATGATGATCATAGCTACATATCATATCTGAACAAACTCATGTGTGCATTCACTTCACACATCATGCTATACCAACACACCACCTTACCAGAATATTTTTATATATCTTTTTCTGAGTTTTTATTCTTCTCCTTTTCTTTTGACTTTTCAAAAAGACAAGACAAGCCATCACCATCATCGTCAGCATCAGTAATGGAAGCAGAGTGTTTCTACAGTGCTGGCTGGTAATATGGCTGCGCATCATCATGGCAGGAAAAAAAGAAGTAGCACAAAAGCCAGCAGCAGCATCAACAACAACAAAAAACAGCCAGGCAGTAAGAGAAGACGAAGAAGAGCAAAAAAGCACAAGTGTAAAATGTGCATGCATAGGCATATAGTTATATATGTTTATACATACATTTTCTATTATACTTTGTGGCATGTCATAGTAGATATGATGGGTAGATATAAAGAAATTTATATACCACTGTGCTGCTGACGATGTACACCATATTATATTCTTCTGCTATCAAACCAAAGAAGAAGCAAAAAAGTTATAAAAAGCTTCATTATTATAAGAGCACCACCACACAGCCACCAGCAGCATCCACCATCATCATCGTCAACACGATGATGCCATATAGCAAAATATCAGAGGCAACTTGTCTTCTCTCTCTCTCTCTCCCGTTGCGTCGCCTTTGCAGAGAGGCTTTGTGTGGAGTACAAGTAGAAAGAATGACTTTTTCCTCTCCTCTCTCTAGATAAACATGTATCGATGCATGCATGCATGTGTGTCGTCGTCGTCGCCGTGATGGTGGTTGGTGTGTGTCGACGTTGTCTTCTCGTCTCACAACATCAACTACATTTTCTACCTATGTACATTACCACCATCGCATCTTGCTCATCATCTCACTTGCCGTTTTTTCTGAGATGATGTTTTCCGTCTTTTAGTTTTCTTCTCCTTCTTTTTGTCATCGTTGTCGTCTCATTCTCTGTAGAGATATAGGAGCGTCTCTATTCGAGAAAAAAACATTGCCACCGACTTGTCGGCTATCTAACTTCATTCTATACAGCAATATTATTATATCAAACTGGCTTCCCCTTTTCCTTGCAAACGTAAGCGGGAAAACAAAAAGCAGGGAGTTTGTACATGCACTTATGCGGGTATGGGTATATATTCTTAAAAATATAACTACTATATACCAGTTTCTTATATATATTTGCGCATATTATTGTATAGAGTGGTCCTATCAGCTCTCAACATCATCATGACTTTTTTCTCGAAAGAAAAGAGAAAAAGGAGTAAAAAGGCTGGGGATGATGAGAAGAGAAGAAGACCCTCGTTTCTTTTATCCTTCATTTCTCTTTCCCTGCCCGCCTGGTTTCTTCTCTCACTCTCATGCTTTTTGGCTCCTGAGCTTTGGCAAAAACGAAAAAATCTTTTTAGCTGTGTGTATGTACAGCAGCACGAAAAACACCATCTTTTCATCCAAGGCAAAGGAAGAATGATACTAGACATACATACCACACACACACATTGCTTTGGTCTTCTTCCCTTGCCATCTCCATCTTTCCACTCACTCTCCTTTCGCTCTTTATTTCTTCTTCTTATTATTATTATTACAGAAAAGTATATAAGGTGCACGATATGTACGTATATACAATGTAAATGTAAGTACAAACATGTGTATATTATTCCATGCCATCATCATAATATTACCACGGTCACAAAACTCGCACCACGTGTTATATACATTCCTGCAAAGTTATAAAAGCTAGGAAAGAAAATATAATATTATCACGATCATCATCTCTCTCTTTCTGCTTCTATGCTTTCTTGCATGCAGGCAGTAAGACAAGCATGCTTCATGGCCATGTTTTCCTCCTTTTTGCTCTTTTTATTTTGCTGCTTCTTCTCATTTCTCTCCTTCTCTCACTCTCTCCTTGAAAGAAAGAAGAAAAAACACGAAGAAAAAGACAAAAACTTGTCGACTTCTTCTACTCTGCTTACTTTACTCTTCTCTCTACCTCTCTTTTTACTTCAACTCGTCTTATTATTCGACTTTTGGACCACTGCACTGCTGCTGCTCCTCTCACATCACATGTATTCAGTCAAGTCAAAGCAACAAACAAGTAAAAAAAGTATGAATACACACACAACACAAAGATACAGACATACTGATACGCTACAAGCATAATAATGGTATAACCTACAAAAAACCTTCATCCATTATACAATGTTGCCACCATCGCTACTTTATATCCCTAGTGCAGCAACATAAGAGAGAAACAGGAGCAGGAAAATGATGAAAAAAATGTAGAAAAATAAGATGAAAAGCTATGTAGGAAGCGAGAGATGGGAATATAAAGATATATTATACATACTTTTTAACTCTATATATTTATTTACCTAGACTATTATTCTATATGGTAGCACTACCAACATCATGATCATCAACATCTTCATCACCAGCCAACCACCACCGCCACTACCATCATCATGATCATCATAATATCCTTCTCTTCTCTCTTCCTTCACAACCATCAGCATCTCTCACTTCTCTCCAACAAGCTAGCCAAAAATGCTCGTTCCAAAAAATACCCTCGTTTTTTTCTCCTCTCATGAAAAGAGTAAGAGAGAGAGATGAAGGACGAGAGAATATGTACATAAACTACTTACTTACATCACCCCGACTACTTTTATAGAAATATAAGCTCCCATATAAAAGATAAAAGTATAATAATATGTAATGCTCTCTAGAGGAGAAAAGGCAGAAAAGTAAAGCAAACGAAGCAAAAGAAAAAGGCAAAAGCCAAAAAAGAAGGAGGAAGAAGACTACTGACGACGACGACAACGACGTTGAGGAAGAAGGAGCAAATGGAACAAGAGAGAGATGAGATGAGAGAGGACAAAAAGGCCGAAACGGACTGACGATGACTATTACTGCCTGAAATGAACGTACGTAATAACGCCGTCGTCCTACTCTTTTGTATGTATGTGCATACATTCATTTTTACACGACGACCATGATGATGATGATGTCGGTCTCCATATCTCTCTTGGTTCCCTTTTTATCATTATTATTATTATACCGTACTATAAAGACAGTTGTATATATGTGTGTATATACGTGTGTGTGCTATATTCTCCGTTTTCCACTAATTTCAGCTGATGGTGAGGACGATGACGATAGCGTGAGTTTGATGATCATGATGATGGTGGTGCTGTGTGTGTGCCTACTACTACTACCACTGCTTTGCTTTGTTGCCTCATCTCTTCTCTTGTTGTTCATGACGATGATGAGTTTTCTTTCTTTTTTTCCTTTTCCACCACCACCATCATCACCACCACCCATGCCATACTCCCCATAATCATCACCATCAACCATGTAAGGTTTCCATTCAAGTAATAAGACATTAAGAAAAAGACACACACACACAGAATCTCTCAGAGACAACAGCAGCAGCAGCAAAAGAATCATCAGCAGAAGAGAGGCTAGAAATGATGGCGAAGATCATAATGATGATGATGAGGTCTATCGTCGTAGGTCGTACTCCTATAGTTGGTTATGGTAGATAGAGGCAGAGAGAACTTGTTGGTTTCTTCTGTTCTTCTTCTAAAACTGATATTGTGAGAAAACGAATTTACCACGCTACACGCTACTTCTCTTCTCTTGGTCGTCTTCTTGAGCATCATTATCGTCATCAGCAGCACAGCATCCTCATTGCCACACTCATCATCAACAGCATCTCTCCACTTCTTCGTCGACTTCTCCGTCTTTTCCTCCTTCTCATCTCATTATTATCATGAATCATCATCGTTTCGTCCAAGTAGCAAAAAATTGAGATTCTTGTGTGTGTGTGAGTTTGCACATTACACTTATATGAATGTATGCTGTCGGTATATGTCCGTATTGTGAAAAGCTTCCACCTTCTTATATAAGCCAAGTGTAGGTGGGTATCTACTTGGTAAAATGTAAGTAGTAATAATAATAACGACGACGATGATGATGCTGATAAGTATGAAGTAGACCAGCAGCATCATCATCAAAGAAGCAAAAGTCAAAGAAGAGTCAAAAGCAGAGAGAAGAAACTCCACTCCTACTACTTATTCTACTATACCACTACCATCATCATCATCATTTTCTGCTGCTGTTGCTGCCTTTTTTACCTTGTATTTTACTTCGCATCGCTCGTTTCTCTACACCATCATCAAAGTCATCATGATGATGAGTAGTAAAGCAGCGAGCAGCAGCAGCATCACCACCACTGCCACCACCGCATCGTTGTCATTATCATTAGTAAAGTCAGTTTGAGCCACCATCATCCGCTTTTACGCAGTCGAGTGGAGTGAGGTATGGAGAGGAGAGGTAATCTTTTTTTACAACAACAACGGCAAAGAAGAAAAACGGCATAATAAAACCTGAAGATGAGGAGAACGAAACCTGAAGAAGAGGAAGAATAAAGAGAAGGAGGAATATAATAGGTAGACCAGTAATCTAGACTTGAACTGGAAGAGACCAGTCGAAAAAAACATGGTTCAGTTGTTGAAGAAGAAAAAGAAAAGAACAAGCTTTTAAAAAGGAGAGTAGGATAGGATCTTCAGAGACACAGAGATTACATGTTTCTCTCTCTCTGTTTGTATTCTCTTTTATCTTAGCTTTTGCTTTTTGTTTTCCTATCATTCCAAGAAATAGCTGCCTGCCTGCCACTGACTGACTGAAGACTGAAAAAACGTCAAAGTCAAAAGGGCAACAAAAATGTACAAACAGAAGAAAAAATCATATAATTTTTTTCTCCTCTTCTGCAAATCATGTCAGTAGAAAAGCAAAGTGTATTGAGAGAGGTAGTCCAGCTATGTGTGTGTGGTGCAGTCAGGTAGATTTCAACAAGGCTTATGTAATAATAACAACAAAAACAAGACCGTCATCGTCGTCACAAAACTCACCACCATCATCATCGTCATTCCGAGTATTTTTTATTCTGTAATAATATTCCATCATAGTAATACAGTTCTCAGGGACAAACACTTGAAAAAAGAGTAGAATGGAAGAGTAATATCATTGCAGCCAGAGAGAGTAGTGTAATAATCATAATAGCATGTTTATGTGCATTCATTGTAGTAAAACAGAAACAAGCAGACTTTTTTTCGCAGGCGAGGAGAACCAGAAGGAGTATAAAGAGGTAGAGGTATAGAGAGGTAGCAGCAGCAATTGGGATATTATAGTACGGTAGTAAATAAATAAGCCAAGTCAACTCAAAGTCAGCTTATAACAATTTGAGCAGAGCAGCAGGAAAATAACGAGGATGGAATGATGGAGGAGGAGGATGAAAAGCGACGAAGTTGATGATGAGGATGGCTGTATAGAATAAAAGAGAGAGAGAGCCTCTCATCAACAAAAAATATAATGGCTTTTGCATGACAGCCTTGGCATGGCACACCATCGCCATCAACCACCAACTACAAAAAACTGCAACAGTGGAAGTACAGGCACACCAGCAGAAGACCATAGAGACTTGTATTTATTCTCTTTCAACAGATCAGCTAAGAGGGAAGAGAACAGAACAACGGCAACAAAACACAATACAATCATAATAAATGATAAACCGTTGTAATTTGAAAAAGGAGTGTGTTGGAAAAATTGTTTTAAACGTCATGAGTTTAATATACATATTAGCTGCATAATAATTTGCACTGTGATAAACCATAACCAGTTGAAATTATTACTCATGAATGAAATATTCCCAATGAACCAACTGGAATTTTATGTTTTAATCTTATTTAAGACAAGCATTTTGACCATTCTTGCATCAAAAAGTATAGATAAACAGACAAACAGATCCTTTTATAAATTGATTTATTCTATTCTCACCTTAAAATAAGCAACAAGCAAAAGAGAAGAAGAGGATGCCGCTCTATGCCGTACTGGTGGTTTTCTATTGTCATGCTGGTAGTGGTGCTGTTGCTCTGTTGATGATGAAAATGATGAGTCGTTGTCAACAATTTTTCCTCTTTTTTCTTATCATAATTATCATTATTTTGCCTCATAATATTATTCTCTCGCATTTACAACAGAAGTAGTGCCGTGCCGCAATGTACTGATAAAAATATATACTTTGAGTCCGCACACAACAAGCAACAGACGGAGAACAAGTAGAGGGACGAGGCTACTACTACAAAGCTAAATTGTAAAAGAGGAAAATCCCATAAACTGTCTTGAATTCTGGTGTTGAGGAAGAAGCTTGCTATAACGACGGAGGTGCTCGGTCTGTGATATATTATGTTTCTCTCTCTTTTTGAGTACATAGGAAAATTTCTCTCCATTTTTTTCTCTCAAGAAAAAAAATGTTGCTTACTTTACTACAGCGAGCACGCTGCTGCTGTTGCTCATCAGTTTTTTTTTTCGTTTTATACTTATCTTGGGTTGTTGAATGTTAAAGTAGTGGTGTCTTATGATGAGTTCACATTATAGATGTAAAGCCCCACTATCATCATCATCAACCAGCAGCCAGAAATTGGTTTATTTTTCTCAGAAAATCTACTTACTGTCTTTGGTGTGGTATTTGTTCTACCTACCACCACTACTCGCTGCCGCCGCCGCTCCTCTCACTCAACGACATTGAAGGAAAAAATGTATCTAAATGAAAGAGGATGACGATGATGACGTCGATAGGGAGCTGTGATGTTTTTCTGCTTTTGCTTGATATCTTCTGTCATACTCTCAGATTTTTTGTTCATGTGCGCTGCTGCTTACTTGTCCCTTCATCTTGTTCTCTTGTCAGGGTCATTCAGTCAACGGCAAAACACAGCAGCGTATTCTCACTCAGGCTGAGCAGCAGAGCTGAATGTGTTGAGAAGCATGATAGGATGATAATAAGCGATAAAGATGAGTGACTGATTGCACGCGGATGAGAATGGAGTTATGTGGTGGTAGAGTAAATAAAAATGAGTAAAGTAGAGTAGTAGGCACATCTAGTTAGCCTGCTTGCATAATAATAATATTATTGGCATACAATCATAATAATAAGTGGGGCTGGGAACTCTGAAGAAGACGCGAGGAGGAGAGATTACAGATATTAATATAAAAGTAGCTAGTTGAGATGAGATGTTGCTGCTTGTTGTTGGTGAGGTGGAACATGCTGATTGACTGCTGAATGAATCAAATGACTGGATGATCTTGTGAAATGTGAAGTAATCATGTGAATTCAAAAAATAAGTAGGAGAAGGAGAATATAAAGAAACTTTAATTCTCTAATAATGATGCTGATGATGAAAATCTATTGGTTGGAAATGGATTACAGAAGGGTTTTAAAGCAGAGTAGCTGCAACTTGCAACCTACGGCAGCAACGGCAATAACAACCTAAAACGCTGGTATTCTCGATTCATTTGGAAGATAGGTAGGCAGAGTTGATAATAGTTTGTTTTATTATTTTCTACAAAGGCAATATAAACCCGACAGAAGAAATACATTTGCAGTAGTGATTATTATAATAATATTTAATAATTGAACCAAAAGAGATGTAGAAAAAGTACAAGACAATCCTTTCTTACAGAAAGATTTTTTCATTTCTGATTCTTTTTCTCTCACTCCTTATTGTTTTCTTCTCTTTTTGCAGATTTCTAGATTGTTTAATTTTTTTCCTGTATGTCTCACATTATCTAAGTAATGCGAAATCATTGTAGCGTCGAGTCGGCGTGATGATGATGTTGATCATCATGGCGAAGAAAAGAACTTTTGCAACTTTTTTACTTTACTCGCTTTTTTAACAAGGCAAACTGGGAAAAAATACTCAACATCATCCATCATCATATCATGCTGTTGGACGTGAGCTGTATATTTGCAATGCGATTTTGCCTCTCTCCGTCGTCTCCCTCAAGCTCATTCCCGACGAAATATAAATGTAGGTATACATTTTTTTACCTTTCTTGCTGTCTCTATCTGGTATGCATAATATACATAAATTCTTAGCTGCTTGCTGAGTTATAAAGCGCGTAAGAGCCTAGTCTCGTAATCGTAATGTTTGCTGTTTTGCTGTTACTGATGATCATCATCATTATCGTCTAATCCGTCGTTTTCTCATATACACAGTAATAGAATCGCATAAGCTTATATCTTCACAGCAGTATGGAGGATATAATATATAATATTCTATTCTGATGGCGGTGCTAGTGGTTTGTGATGTGGTAGTACTACTGAGAAACTTGGTTTTTATGACAGTTTTATGCATATTATTTTTCACTATCCATAATGATATCATCATATTATGATCATCGTCAACATCATCATCATTTTGCCTTGTATTTCGACTTGGCTTGCGTTTGGTGAACAGGGAGGGAAGAATAAAGAGAGACAAGTAAAAAGGCGAATAAAGTCTACTTAATTTTTTCTTCATTTTCTTTCCTCTTTTATTACATTGCAGCAGCTTTACACTGCGAAGTGTGTGTGCCTACATGCTATTATAGGTATAGGTAATAACAAACAGAATATTTTTAAGTTTCTGCAACAAAAACAACCAAACAGACTTTTCAATTCTATCTTTATGATCATGTTGCGTTGGCTTGTTATACTCGTATGTACTTTGTATACTTGCTTGGTTTACTCACATACATATTTTTCCAACAAAAAATAGCTGAGACGATAATATGATGATGAAGGGAAGTGAGATGAGAAAAGAATGATGATATTTTTTCTGCTCCTGTTGTTGTTTGTTCTAGTCGCTGTGTTGCTGCAAAACGACGAAGAAAAAGTGGAATGATATGTCTTGAAGGATCTATTATATGAATGTGTCGTGTTATATTCATATGATGTATGTACTGGTTTATTTTTTGTAAATACACTTACAATTTCCCTTCGTCTCCTTGTATGTGTCGGTCGTCGGTAGACAAGACATTCAAGAAAAGAGGAAGATGAAGAGTTGCCTTTTTTGTTGACCCTTATTCTTGCTTAACTCAGAAGTTGCACTGACTGACTGAATGGTGGATTTTAGGATTTTGTTTTTATTCCACTTTGCCATTTTTGCAATGCATTCTCTATGTCTTCTCCTCTTTAACCATTCCCTTTCCCCGTCATCTCTCTTGTAGATTTTTCATTATTATTTCACTGACGTGAAAAAGTCAGACAGCAAAAAGTATATAGACTTGAGCTTAGTTAAAACCGGATATTGCACTTTTTCTTTTCGTTCGATACTGCTACATTGACTAGTCCCAGTGGTTTTTGTTTGCTACATTTTTTTCCGTTTCATTCTTCTTGACTTTTTCTGTTAAAGATTGTATGAAATCAAGCAAAGCAAGGGGCAAGAGTAGTGTAAGCAATGCGTATTCCTGTAAGTTAGAAAATATTGTAGTGGAGTGAGAGTCAAATCCCGTGCTCTCTTTTATATTATTTCGTTGGTATTGCTTGATTCTAAAATCAAAATCTGGCTTGGTTCTCTGTATATTGCTGCTGTGATGTTCTTGACGCTTTTTTATTTTTTGGTCTTCCGCTCCTTTCATTTTTCTTAGAAGTTCATCAAGCAGAAAAGATACACAGAGACACAATGAGACGCGGTTGACGATGACGAGCAAAATGATAAAGTGATGCGAACGAAACATGTAGATTAATCTGTGCTAGTGGTCCCATAGATTTTTTTATTATGTCGAATGGTATAATGTTTCGTATTTTTCTTGGTCTCACAAATCATAACTTTTGATTTAACTTTTATGAAATTCTACACGTTGGCTCATTCGTCACAAAAAAGACGGCGACAGGAGAGATCTTTAGACTTTGAAGTGAAGCAAGTAAATCGCAGGCAGAAAGAGAAGCAAAGAAAACTATGACGTAAAGTATCTTGTAGTATCATAGCGTGGAGCGCGACTCCTGATAGTAAATAAAATAGGAAAAAATCGACAAACGAAAAAGAAAGAATCTTGACGACGAAAAGAGCTGATGATGAACATGAAGGAGAAGATTGGCAAGAAAAAGAGAGGCGAGGGGTTAAAGCTTCAGCAGAGAAAAAAAGTGATATCAGAGAGAGAGAGAGAGAGAGAGAGAGATGTGGCACTTTTCAAAGTATTGCAGAAGCAGTTGATGGAATAAAAGCAGCAGTGGTTTGCTTTTGTGGTAGTGTTGGATGTATGGATGGACGATATATTTCCATTAGCAGCAACCAGAAAAAAAGAAGACGACCATGCCATATACTTGGTTGTAAATGTATATTTGGGAAGAAAAATAGCAGTGTGTATGGACGTATTGATAAAATTTCTGAGAGCCACTTCATCCTCATCATCATCATGACGGTGTACGTAAAGACACATAATAATAATCTCATGAATTTCTTTTTTCCTCCTTCATCTTCTTCTTGACTGACACAAGCAGCAAAACCAGCACACATCCTCATCATCAACACGAAATACGAAAAAAATTCATGGCCTTGCCTCTCCTCTCATGATTTCATGAGTATCATATAATATACAGTGCACATATACTAATGATATATGTACATATATCTGAGCATATATCGTGTCTATTATCTCTCAAGTGTACAATTTTATACCAGATTATAATATACGGGCTAGCGCATAATAAAAAACGTAAAGTAGCCGAGTAAGCAACAATCTTCATCATCATCATTAAAATCATCATGGATGTTTTTCTTTAGGTTTTCTACTCGTCGTACGTACGTAGACGTACGTCTACTAGGCAGATAGATGATACAAAAGAGTGAATTTTACATTTATTATTAACACGAATGTGTGTGTATGTGTGGCAGCAGGTCTTGTTGGTGATGATGATGATGATAATTGTGATTACTCGGGCGGTTTTTTTCTTTTTTTCTTCTTCTTCGTCCTCACTTTTTTCTTCGCGTACGTACATAAGTGCATAATATGAGATGCAAGTAATGTAGTCATTTAAGTATGTATATTCGTCTTCATCATCATAACAGTGATAAAGAGTTGAAGCAGCAGCAGCAGAAGAAATGGGATTCGATAAGGTCTGCTGCTTAAAGTCTTTTTGTTGTGTGCGAAGAAGAGAAATAAGAAGTTGCTTGGCTCTCTGCTGTATTGTTTAAATCTAGTTGTTTGATGATTATGATGTGATGTGAAGATGATGAGAAGAATTGCGATTGTGTGATGATGATGATACTAAAAATCTGTGATGGAATACTGGTGTCGTTTTTGGTGCTTCAGCGCTGCTGCTGTCGAGCGAAGCTTTATATTATCGCAGCTTTGTGTTTTTCAGACAGCCTGTAAAAATGCCACTTGTGTGGTGGTAGTGGCTCGGATGGCGATATATTTATGCTGCTGCTTCTCTGCTGATAAAAGCTGACTTGCTGATTTCTTTTCCTTTACTCACTGTTGTTGCAGTCGTCATCATAATCGTCGCCGTCATCATTATCATCATCATGAACAGAAGAAGAAGCAGTAACACACACTACTAGCGCATAAGTCTATAGCGACCAGCCATGCAACGCAAACGAGCAGCGAGCAAGCAAAATTATTATTCAAGTTGTTGTTTTTTTTCAGCTGCAATAGTAATAACAATAATATAATGATAATGTCTAAAAGCTGGTATGGTGATGGTGTGGATGGAGGACAAAGGATAATAATAATAATAATATGCCCCGTCATCATTATCATCAGCGAAGGATGCAGAAAAAAAGAAGATTTTTTGTCAAAACAATACAAGTCGTAACTCCTTTTGATAATAATGAGGCAAGAAAAGAAAACGGAATGAATAAGCTGGCAGATTTTTTATGTGGTGGCATTTTCATAACGACAACAACAAGAAGCCAAAGGACAACAGGACAGGATATTATATAGAACAAGACATTTCTATGATTTGGAGTGTAATAGGTGTACATATATAATAATATATGCGATTTTACGCAAAGGCGTTTTTGGCGGAAGCCGAAGCATGTCAATCATTATTTAAAAGCAGTATGCTTGATAATATTTGCATGCACTACCTATGTGTGTGGGGGTTTAAGTGCAATTTTATAATGTGATAGTATCCTGCCATAAAAATATTAAAGAGTTGTGGAGTTACAGAAAAAATATGTACATATTCAAGGGTTTGCCTGGCAGGTGAATTTGCAACTATAACAAACACTACACCATTTTTCTTTTAGTCGTAGTTATAGATCACATTCGCTGACTGGCTCATCTACCACCATTGCTTCCTTCCCAAGTGACCTTATGGAAGCTACGATCATTTTATCAGCTTGTGTTGCAGCAGATATTGGTTGCAGGCAAATTTCAAAATACTGTATAATACAGGCTGTATTCATCAAAGTATTCATCATTTCAAGCACAAATCTATTCACATTCGTAAAAAATAGTTGGAATGAAAAGCTATAACATAGGCATATAGTTTTGCAGTGTGCACATATGTGTGGTAGGAATATATAAAGCTTTTCCGTTCATTTACAAATGGACGACCGTCTTTATCTCTGCACACACATTCCTCTTCTTCCACTTGCATCCCCAATTTTCTCCCGAAAATAATAATATCCTAGTGAGCATACATAGGAAAGAGAGGGAAGCAGGAAAAAAGTTATCAAATTAAGGTAGCAGTAGTAGAAAGCAGGAATTGAAAAAAGGAAAGCCTGCTTTTTCCAGCTGCTTTATTTTCTCTTTCTTTCGTTAGCTCTCTTCTCTCTGATCAGGCAAGCTGTTCTAGTTCTGCACTTGAATAGAGGGTATTATTTTTCCCTTCTTTTTGTTCTTCTTTTCCACCACACATCTACCAAACTCCACGACGACGACAACAACAGCCAGCCAACCAACCACCGCCACTGCTGCTGCCGTTGTTGTATATATGTTTTTTTTACAAAAGAAAAGCTTTTCCTGGACGTCACGATGATGATGGCTTATATTACTCTGCTTACATTGTGCCTATTGCCAAAACTACAACCCACACGTAGTGGTTTTTTATATTGATGCATGTAGGTGTGTAGACTATGTACATGTATAGCTACTATACAATATCCGGCAGCTATACTACATGCTCAACGAACATACACACAACATTGTTATTTCAGTTCCCGAGTACATCGCACAAAATTTTTCCCCATACCTTGTTTTTTCTCTCTTTTTTCCTTTTTGCTCTCTTCTTCCTTTCCATTGCATTACAGCAGGAGCTGTAAAAATGGTGATGTTGTTGTTTCTTGTGAAACTTATATTTGTACACACACTCAACTCACATCTCTCTTCTTTCCATCCATTTGCTTTCATGGTCATGGCACGCCATATACGATTCTCTGCAGCAGCAACGACAGCCCTTCTCTGTCTGCCTGCCTCTATCACCATTATTATTAGATGGTACCCTAAAAAGCATATTTTTTTTCTTTTCTGCTTGCTCACTCGCTTTCCCAGCCACCACCGCCATACTATCATCAACTTCCTCCGCCACCACTTTTCTAGCAGCAGCAGCAGTTATAATAATAATAATACAATAAAAGTAGCACGAGTAAAATGCAGTGGCGTTGGTAGAAGTAGAGGCAAAGAAGCGGCAGCAGAGAATAGTGGTGGAAGTAATACGGAAAATGTACATACATATTATGTATTATTATTATATGGCTTTGCACAACCAAGAGCCTCTTCTGCTGAGTCACCACTGCCAACCCACCACCATCGCCACCACCACACAGTCGACGCCACCATCATCATCATGTACATTCGTTTTATATGAAATGCATGTGCCTATACATATCTACACACATCCATTTGCTTCTTCTTCGTCTATTCTCTCTCTCTCTCTCTTCGCATCACTTTCCATTTCCCAGGGCCTTTTTCGTTTTTCTTCCTTCCTCTTTTCTCTCGCTTTTATTTTTCGACCCACGCTACCGCCACCATCACCACTACCACCAGCCATTTCATACAACAGCAACAACGTCGACTTTAGTCCTCCTTTTGCACTTGTTTCTTTCCTTGGAAAATATCTCCCGAAAAATATCATCGTCATCATCTCTCCTCACACATAAGCATCATCATCTTTCCTTCTTCTCTCGCCCGCTCCACTCTGTATATGCATTATGCGTTTCCTTTTCCTTCCCTTGCTATTGCGCCAAATAGTATATAAAACCCAACAAAACAACCGACCCACCACCACCGCCGCCAATAACAACAACATTCAGAAAATCCAGCAGCAGCAGTAAAAAGAGCTTCCCTTTTCACGACAGACAACTACTTCTCTACTCTCTTTCAAGAAAGAGAAAAAATACGACAATGATGCATTATTCAGGGATTTTCACTGGTGGTGGTGGAAGAAAGAGTCGTGGTGGTAGTGTTGTTACTGCTACTACTCCTACGGACTTGACTGTAACTTGGATTTACTTTTCGCTATTTCGCTTCATCATCATCATCATCGTCAAGAGAAGCAGGAGAGCGGCAACAACAACATCATCCTTCTTCTCCTTCTGCTCTTTTTTCCTCTTCCCACCACCACCGCCATCCATCCAATCCATCCTATTTTTCAAGGGAAAACTAGAAGAGAGAAAGAGAGAGAAAAAGATAGAAGAGCAAACGAAGGCAGGCCACGTGTGCTATCCAAGTGTGGTTATGTCTATGAGCGAGTCACTACCAACATCTCCACTACTGCAGATAGAGAGAAAAGGAGAGCTCTAATAATAATATGTATATAATGTATATAGGTACCTTCATGCATTTTTTTTCTTTCTCTCCTCTCTCTTCTCTATCTCTCGCTCCTTCTGTTATTCCGGAGAGAGATAAATGAAAAAAGAACTGAAAGAAGTAGTACAGCAGGCAAAACCCAGGAAGGATGTCAGACAGCAGGCACTAGCCAGCCGGAGTAGCTTCTCTCGTGTGTGGTAGCAACAGCAGCAGCCAGGAACAACAACAACAACGCAAAAAGGAAAAAAATAGTACACATAATGCTGTTGGGAGAGAAGAGAGAGAGAGAAAAAAAAGAAAAAAAGCTTTCTGTTGGATTGGATGAAAAAAGGGAAAAATATCCGAGAGAGAAGAGACGGTAGCGGTGGAGGAAGCTTTTAGGAAAAGGATAGCGTGAAAGGGTATACATGTGTGCATTATATTAAGCATCTATTTTTGTTATGTCTCATCAAATGATACAACTTTTTCCTCGCTTCCTCCATCACTCTTTTTATCTGAACCAAATAAGCATATGAATCTAAATGTGCATATGTACATGCAATAAGAATAATGGAGTAAAAAGGGAAAAAATATGGATCACCATCCTGATCATCATCATGCCAAGCAGTCAGTGAGAGGAAAAAAGAATGGTAGAAAAGAGTCGTGTGTGTTGTATGTGTGCTCTTGTTATTTGTATTTTTTCATTTCATCATCTGAATTTTCTACTTGCACAGACACACACAGCACAGGAGCAAAGAAGAAGGAGGAGGCGGAAAGAGAGACAGATAGAGTTCGTGGAATGATAGAGATATGTGTGTACACGTAGGTATATGAAAAACGGAATGATTATGAGTTTGAGGAAAGAGAGAGCTTGCCTCTTTTTTATGCTGCTATTTCACTGTTCGCGTCTTCTTTTTGCTGTAAGTAAACTGTGAGAGAATATTTTTCCGAGAGGAGAATAAGAGGAAGAAGGAAGAGAAAAGAGAGTATGTAGCATCATCATTTTAGTGCGATATGGGTAGATCGTATGATTCATACACAGTTTGAAAGGGAGAGAGAAACAGAGTGAGTGACTGGCTGAGATGATGTGAATGTGATGAGGCAATAGAAAGAAAAATAAGATAAAAAGCGAGGGAGAAGAAGAGAAAAGCTTGTTGCTGAGTGAGTGACCAAGCAGCAGTAGTCAGCGAGGCAAAAGCAGGAAGACGAAGAAATGGGAAGAGGACGAATTTTATATATGGATTGGGAATTATATAGGATTTCATGTATGAAATGTTGTCAAATGTAAGCCTCACGGTGGTAATATTATTCGCTCTGCCTCCATTTTATTCGACCTTCTTATTCTGTTCGTATGAGGCGGATTTTGTCTTTGCCCCAGAAGAGTAGAACATATGTAATGATTTTTCGATATATGTTATCTACGCTACGGTAAAAAGAAATGAGAAACCTCTTTCGGAAAAATTCTGAAATGTATATCTTTTCTGAGTAATACTAGGTAAATATATTTCTTCTCACACATGGTCACGATATCATCCTCAAACTATGAGAGTGATATCCTTTACTTCAAAAGTCCTGAAAAAATATATCATCCACATGTGTATATATCCATAAAGTTGTACATATTTTATATGCACAAGGAATATGAACAAGAAAAGTGCGACTGAGGAGGAGGAGGATCTCTGTTTCTTATGTTGAAATACTAAAGAAAATGATAGTATGACAGCGGATATAACATCCAGTATGGAATATGCAAGCATAGTGGAGAGAGAAAGAAGCTAGGCTCATCGTCGTCGTTGAGCTGGGTCACACGATATAATAATAATAAGACACAACTTCCATTTCTCCTTCATCCACCAGAGCTCAGCTTTTCTTGGGAAAAAGAGAAAACGAGGACGCGAGGAATGAAGTAAAAGGATCTCGTTTTCTACATTATATAAGACGACCACGATGATGATCATGATGATATCCTTTCTATCTTTCTACTTTTTTATGACATGGATGACGACGAAGGAGATGAGAAAATGGAGGTGGATGTTGAATGAGATGAGGATGATGATGTTGACGTTCTTGTTGTTGTTCACTGCAGAAGGGCGCCAAAGAAGGAGCAGGAGCCTCGTATTATTATACTCCTGATCTTGTTGACGACGATGACGATATGTGAGGACTAGACAAGGTATATACATATTTATTTTATGTGGGTATGGATATGCTCATACATATGTACATGGGAAAGGTCCAATATCCTTGCTGGATCCTGTGGGCAGGAAAGGAGATGGAAAAGCGAAAAAAATGGAATTCTTATTTTTCCTCCTTCGCAGAGTAAAGTACTCGTAGAAAAATCAGAAAGAAGAGAAGCAAAAACTCAGAGGGGAATATCAGATCTGTTATGGAAAAGAGAGAAAAAGCGGTTGCTATATCTATTCTTTTCCTCGCTTTTTCTCTGCTATTCTTGTTGAGCCTGCTGATTATTTTCTGGCGTGGTGTATGTGTGTGTGTGTGTGCATGTGATGGTTGATGGCAGTGGAGTTTGTTCATGTAGTAGTAGTGGTGGTGATGTGATGCATGATCTGTGTGAAAAGGGGAGAGGAAAAAATAAAAGAAAAAATATATTAAGTATACAGCAGCCAGGTTTTTTCCTTTGTCTTCTCCCTTGTCTACTTTTCCCTTCCAGAACACTAGCTGCTGTTGTTACGGTAGTGCACTGGTTGTGTGGGGCTTCTCTCTGTCGTCCTCGTGAATCCATCTTATAATATATTTATATACATACATACATATGTACATTCATACTCCTCTAACTTACTGCTGCTGCTGAGATATCCGCACTAAAAGTTTCTTTTTCTTCATATTTTTCCTTCTTTACTTTTTACTTTGTTCTTTTTTATTCTTCTTCTGCTGCTTCTTCTTTTTTTGTGTTGAGGAGAAAAGAAGAGGATATTATTTGAGAAAAAACTGACTGACTGAAAGAGAAAAGAAGACAGGAATATTACAACTTTTTTCTTTCTTTTCTTCTTTTCTATTCTTTTCAACTTATTTTCTTTCTGCTTCTGCCATCATCATCATCATACATACAATCTTTCTCTCTCTGGAAAAAAATGAGCGTATGAATGTATAAAAATGTTGTTTTTATTTTATAGTAGTCGTAGCGGCAGCAGCAGAGCACATTACTGCTTTGATAAAGTGTAGCGGGGCGTATAAAAATATACATGGATATTTTTGTATGAAAATATTTGAAAAGAGAAAGAGATGACGGAGGTACGGTGTATATAGGATAAAGGCATAATAATATGTTTGTGTTGGACTGTACGTATGCTGCTCGCTAGCTCAGTAGTCGTCACATTTTTTCCCATTTTCAGTAGACAGCACATTTCCTTCTTCGCAGAGAAAGATTCTAGCTCGACTTTGATGTAAAAACAACCCTTCGCGTCATCATCATCGTCCTCATCGTCATCATGATCATTTTCTCTCTTCACTTCTTCTCTCCTTTTCTTCTCTCTCTCCCACTCTTTGCCGTTGTTGTTGGATGTTCGTTGACTCATGTTCATATTTCCATAGCACAACATCACACCGAAAAACGAGCCAGCCAACCAACTAGTCTACCTATTTTCATCCTTTCCTCTTTTTCTCCCTCGCCTCTCTCGCTCGTCTCTCTGCTTTATACGCCCACACAGTTTATTCCAATTTTTTCCTAGCTCTTCATACACTTTTATTATATATTTTTGCTATATTTTTGCCACGGTCTCAAGTTCACTCTTAGTATACATATGTACATATTATGTATCCTCAGAAATGGTGTTGGTGGTAGCAACCAGCAAAATCATCATTTTTATCTCGCTCATTCCATGAAAATATGTTATAGCCATAGCGCTCTTATTGTGCTGATGATGACTATGTAGGACGGAGAAAATTGAAGATTTTTTGGTATGTAGTAGAAGAAAAAAGACAAGAATAAAAAGGAAGAATGACTACACATTGTGAGGAGAACTTCTCTTTTTACTTTCACTAGTTTGGGTCCGAGCCTAGTATTTTTCCATTACTTGAGTACTTGTTCTTTCTAGCTGCTGCTCTATGTGCTGCGTGTTCGTAAATAGTAATGTAAATGTAGGTGGCTCTGTGTCTGCACACTTTGTACATTATTGAGCGTGTGTGTGTGCTGAGCTGTGGGCTTTTTGTACAATAGCAAGAAAATATACACAACAACACCAACAACAACAAAAAGGAAAGAAACAGAGAAAGTAAAAAATACGGAAAGTATTATTATTAGCGGCACACAACACACTAGTGCTGCTACTTTCTACTATTGTGATTGTGACTAGCTCGTATGTATTATGTATATTATGTACCTTCTTGTTATTTCCAGGAGAAAAATAGAAAAATAGGATGGATGGAGTCTAGAGATGGATACATTTATTTCACAGAAGGAAAGGATATATAAGAAAGTGCGGTGGTGGTGGAAAGGCGGAGAAGGAGGAAGAAAAAAATCGACATAAAAACTTTTTTCATGTAGGTTCTCTGGTTTGAGCTCTAAGGAGGAGGAAGAAGAGGAGAGAAAAAACTAAGCACTTACATTTTCCCTGGCTGCTGCTGTAGAATTTTCGCCTAGTTCTTCTCTCCGTGTGCCTGAAGTAGAAAGAGAAGGAAAACCCCAAAAAATAAGATTGCGAGCAGCAGCAGATGATGATAGAAGTAGCACATCCCTTATTTCTTCTCTCTTCTTCTCCTTTTGCTTTTTGATAGCTTTTGGCTGAAAATGAAAGTGGTGGTGGGAGTTGTAGTTGAGTCTTCTTCTTGGCCCATGTATGTATGTATACATGTACGTGTATTCCACAATGAACGAACATTCCATCCAGGCGAAAGAGAAAAAAAAATACTTTAGTAGGTAGAATATATAAAAGCGTTACAGAGATAAAAGTGTGCCTTTTTATAGACGTGGGAGTATAACATGTATGTACATCCAACGAAATGGAATGAAAAAGAGAATGCTTATGTGAGTGGAAGATGTAGCAGCGTCTCTCTCTTTTCTCCCTTTTTTCTCTCCCTCTCTCAAGAAAAAAGAAATAGACAAGGAGAAAGTTGTGGAGAGGGAAGAAGAAACTGGATCAGAAGAAGAAAGAAAAAAGTAGTCAAGAGAAAAGAGATGAAGAAAAAAAAAGAAAAAGGAGAGAGAAAAATAGAAAAATCCTATGCTGACTCCGTGTTCTCTCTGCTATACTCCAGAAACCCAAGTTTTGTAGAAGGAAACCACACTGCTGCTAGTGTTGCTGCAGTAGTACATGAAGCAACTCTTTTTATATGACTACTACCACGACATATACATATACACATCCATATTACATGAAGACGGGAAAGCGTAAAAGGAAAAAGGGAAGGAGGACAAAATTTTACTCTTCTACTCAAGTGAAGTGAACAGAGAGAGCGAGAGGAAAATAAGAGAAAAAGCATTTTCTCTTCGTCTCTCTCACTCTGTGTGGCATCATCATCATCACCACACCAGTAGTTGTCGTCTGGATGGAATGGATGGAAGGAGAGCCTTCTCTTTTCGAGAAAACGGATATATTATTTGAGCTGCTGTTCGTGGTATGGCGGCGGGAGTAGTGGTGGAGTTGTTAGAGAGAGAGAGAAAGCGAAAAAATAAAAATAAAGGAGGCGAATATTATATGATGATACTAGAACATGAAGGACGAACAGAGAGCGAGAAAATAAGAAGGAGTGTAGTAAAGCTGTATGTAGTTGATGGTGGAGGATATAACAGTAAAAAAGTCTAGAAGAAAGGAAGAGAAAAGAGGAGGGCGACAACGACGACGACGAAGACGACATGACATGACTAAAAGAAGAAAAAAGAAAGTGGGAGAGAAGAAGAACATAAAAAATGGAAAGGGAATGAATGAGGAGATATGTTGTGTATGTGGCGGTATGTGTATTGTATGTACATATCTAACACAACAGCTTATATATAGTGTATCCTGAACTATTCTATTCATATCGGAGGTTGTATAGAGAGAGGGAAAAAATTCTTTATATCAGAAAAGGTTTTTCTGGTTTTCCTGCAGTGAAGCTCTAGTAGTCAGGGAGCGAATGATGATGATGGAAAGAAGAGGCGAGAGAGAGAGAGAGAGAAAGCAAGAAAAAAATGGTTGCTGAAGGACACATATAATAACACGAGGAGAAAAGAGACGAACAAAACACGCTCACCAGTTTCTCTCATAATATTCTATCGTGCATCATGGTTAGTAGTTTGGAGAAATGTCGAGTTGAATACAACACACAAGGAGTAAAAGCAGGAGAGAGAAAGGAGAGAAGGCAGCAGAGGAAGAGTAATAAAAATGATGTAAAAACGAAATGGAATCCTTGTAGCGGAGGAGTTGCCTGGGTGTTTTGTATGTGTAGGTATGTATGAATGTATATTGTACTTTTACGTAACTCTACTTTTAGCTGGCAGGACTAACGTTGTTGAAACACACACGTTTCTTTTTTCGTGTCTCTGTGTCTGTGTGTGTTATGGCGTCCTTGTGTATGTATTTTTTCTGTCTTGTGTACACGTTTTGCAGCGACCGCAGCAGAAGAGACGTTGAATGAAGGGAGGAAAACATGAAAATATTCTGAAGCTACGATAATAATGATTAGACGAATTTGAAATTACTAGCCATACTAGCCAGGGCTTCTCTGTCACTTGCAATGGTTGCCAACAAATTGACAGGGTAGATTGTTATATGAACTTCTCTGCTTTCAACTGAATGAAGTAAAATATGTACATTTCGTAAAAATATTCATTTCATTTTTACATATTCATCCATGATGAACGTTGTTTATACAGAAAGCGCACTTAAACACTTTAAAATGGTATGCTAATCGTACCCTGTAACCTTGATAATAAATGACATGTGCAAATATGAGAAAAGAAACTGCAGACACACATCTCGGTGAGATTAAGGTGAATAGAAAGAAAGGAAAACATTATTTCGTTCAAAAGAACTGTGGAGAATAGTATTACAAGCAGTTGCGTTGTATGTATTGCATTGTGACCCGATTACATCTTCAATGTCCTTTACGTCGAGGATAATAATCTGATAGAATAAAGCATGAGAAATGCATTTACAATCCGCCTCCATTCATTCAAACATCAAGTCTAGTGGTGGTAAGACTACCGTCGCAAAAGTGTGTACGACATTCCCCATTCGATTCCTTAATCCACACCATCTGGCAGTCCCATTATTAAAGGAGTGAAATGGAGTGTCGAGCGGTTTGGAACAGACACGAGAATAATGACGGGATAAAGATGGAATTGGTAAGTGTGTCGTCGACAATTTCACACTGAAAAGTGAGAAAAAGTGAATGATCATTCGACAGTCCTTTAATTCAGAAGAACAAGCGTGAGAAGCACACGAACCCATAAACGGGGGAAAAGAGTTGAGAAATAAATAAATGTAAAATGTTTTGACGTATTCATGCGCACAGGCAGAGAGCCATCCATAAATAAAACCATAACCTGGCAAACGAATTTGTCATTGCGAAAGGTTCAGTTCTTCATCAGCATGTGCAGAGAACGGAAGTGATCTCCGATGATGGAGAACTAATTCAAATTCATGATGCGGCTATAATAATACCAAATGCAAATTTATGTATTGTATATAGGTATGCTTTTGTAAAAATATATTGCATAACTTTTTCTTTGTTGCTCTTTTTTGTCCAAAAAAGACTGTCTACACCTTATACCTATATGAAAGTTATAACAATTTATTCTTCTTTTATTTCATTTTCATGACCACGATGATGAAGATGATAGTCATCATGAGTATAAAATTGAAAAGAAGGCAATTAGTCAGGTGGGGAAATACCTGGAGGTAATTTCATCTGTTAGTTTTTTTGTCGAGGAGAGGAATAAACAGAATAATAAATATATCTAAGATGCATATACTGGCACGCGTATCCTTGAAAATACGAGCATAGTGTGAGTTACATCACCAATCATTCATTTTCTCATTATTACTAGCCAATTAATGATCTTATGTGTTGCCCCTGTTTTCGATAACTCAGATTAAAAATACTATGTGTTGGCAACAAAATGTGTAACAAAAAGGACCACTCCCGACAGGGAGAAAGTACTGGACTTCCTGTTGACAAAAGGACTCCAGTACTATGACTATAAATAAAGTACACAATGCGCAAAAAGTTAGGAACGACAAAATGACTTTATTGACAAAATGCATACAATTTACGGTGACTTTGTAAATTGCTGCTACTATAATATTTGTTCTTAGAGTGTTCTGAAGAACTGGTTGGCCTAACCTCCAACCAAAGACTGACTCCCTTTTACAAAAAAATCGATTCCTTTTATACCTATTTTTCCGGGGCCTACGTGACTGGAGTCACCTTCAAAAATATTGAACATAGCAAAAAGGGCGGAAATTGAT
>JAHZMV010003629.1:0-12664 GCA_027743765.1 Coecobrya sp. COE2
TGATTTTTGAGAGATGGAAGGATTGCATGGATTGTATTTTTGTGGAGCAACTGAGGAAGTTCAAACGTGAATTTTGTTAGATTACGCTTAAAGAAAAATGTTCTACACAAATCAACAATTTTACTACGAAGCTCAGCTATTTAATAACTGGGAAAACATTAATTTTAAATTTATTGCATGTGTTTTCATAAAAAACTTTTTTTTTCGATTTTAGGAAAATTTCTGTGTGTAGTAAAAGAATATTAGGTTTATTCTATTTTAATTCAGATAGCATGTAATTGGAAAATATGTGCAAAATAATGTTTTAGGTAAATCTTTCAACTTTACATTTGTAAATATTAATAATTAACTCTACGTTTACTGATTCAAGTTGTGGTAATTCTGATGTCATTGAAATTTACTGACATTGTAGTATTTAAATGATTTTTATTATCAAATTTATACCCTAAAGCTGCATAAAATATAAACTTGTATAAATGTTTGAGAATTAAATTACATCCACCAAAACAATTTTAAATGTTAACCCCAGCGTGTTTTGTATATATATCTTTCTGAAATTTCTTGGAAACAAATCTCCATAGGTGCATATAACAGCCAAACCTTTCTAATACAAACTTTACTAAATACCATGTCAACTAAAGCCTATGTATAAGGAAATTTTAAAATGATTACTTCAAGCAGATATTACTACTATTTCAGTTGACTATTTAAAAATGGTCTAACAAACCATGATAGTTCATCTTGCATAAATGAAAACACGAAAAAGATTATTGAACATATAATCCATTGCAATTATGAAGATGTAAAAAGGAAAAATTGTTGGAGTATGATCATTTTATCCACTGATTTAAATTGTAGTACATAAAATCAACCAAGTTAGTGCAACGCGTGCCATTAAGGAGCCCCATGACATTCAGGAAGCTACATTTATACTTGTGTAACTTAAGCTGCAAATAGAAAACGAAATTGATCATTTATTGAATACTTCCTATCTTAGCCAAATCAACTTGAGAATTAAAATTATCAAAACATTTTTCCTTACGAATAATAAGTTTTCAGCTTTACACATACACGTGTTTTATATTACTATAAGTCCAGGAAAATATTAGTTCAACACAAGCAGAACGTTCTTCCATTAAAATGTTAATTATAAAATATTTAATGACTGCACAGTTTCAGAAGTCGTCACTTGTTTGTATACATTTAGCCCTTTTAAAGTAAAGTACAGGTTAAATCAAGTGCCGACGAGACCATATTCCAGGAATATTTGGCATCAGAATTTTTATTCCTTTCACGTGCACATGTTTCGCGTTAATGTAAGACCAGAAGAACATTAGTTCAACACAAGCGGAACTTTCTGCACTATGTGTATTATAACATATTTAACCATTCCACGAATTCCTAAATGATTATTTATTTGTACACACTTGACACATTTAAACAAATATATTACGATTTTAATGCGGATAAGAATTTCGACGCTTTTATGTTACGTTGTGTGTATGTTTACAAGTTAACAGTACTCGTATGTACATATTCACAAACGATTCAATTGATGTCAACTATCGCCACATTAATGAAAAACGCACAATCGTAAAATATAAACCATAGTGGAAGCCTGTGGAACTGGTGAGGGATAGAGATGTTGTCAAATCTTTAAAATAATCCTTTAAACAAATTTTCCGTCCTACTAAATTTATGTCAGGTTGAAAATAAGTATAATTTGCGTATAAATTCGCCGCATTCCGAAGCTGTGCACAGACCAAACTTGAAGAACACAAACTCCACACCTCTAAACAAAAACATTTCAAGATGTTCAACAAATTTCTATTTCGTTTCACTCTTATAACTTTGATAATTTTTATAGTTTCTTTATCAATTGAAGGTTATACATATTCCAGTCACCCCGCCAGCAATAATACATACACCAATCACTCAACACCCTGTACAAAATGTGCACCACAACCTCCAGACTGTACATCTGGTTCAACTCCTCCTCACCAAGGTGGTTCGCCATGTTCTTGTACTGGAAGCGTAAATATTGCAGGATGTACACTTAAGCCGTGTGATTCAAATTCTCGTACCACTTGTGATTGCTCGGGGTCAACAGATAGAACCAAATACTGTCATAACTACAGATGTAATGGAGCTGATGGCGCATGTGAAGCCTGTAATGCAACTTATCCTCCAGATTGTGTTAATGGCGCAACTTCCCCAAAAAATGGTGGAGCTCCTTGTACATGTTCGCCCAGCAGTTTTGCTGATGGATGCACACTAGCGCCATGCCGACGTGATCGATCCTATGTACAACTTTGTATATGTCAGCCAGGATTAGTTGTGTTAGAGTGTTATAATGCCAGGTGTCCAGGATCAAATCAAACTCTTACTAGCACCACTTCCTTAAACAATGTTTCGAAAACTTTGAGATTGTCTTCCATTCATACTTCCAATGACTTGGATAGTTTCAAGGTGGTACAGAATTCTAATCCAGTACACAATGCCGATTTCTTACCTAGTTCCAATGTCACACCGAATTCGAATAACTTACCTAGTTCCAACGTCTTAAATAATCCCAATGTCTTTCCTAGTTCCAACGTCTTACCTAATTCAAATCTCTTACCTTCTTCCAATGTCGTACAAAGTACCAATACCATAATTAATTCCAATGACGTGCATCCTTCAAATGAGGTCAATGGGCTCGCTTCCCTCTTAAACTTGAACATTTTGTCGTCTAACGGGCATCAAAATTCTAGGATTCTTGGTAACATTTTGGGTGGATAGAATGATGATGATCTTTGAAAATGTAATACGATCCAAAATTTATAGAATATTATTAACATAGAATATATGCAGTCGGAAAAGTATGTAAAAATAATTACAGAAAATACAGTAACTACATTCTAATGCAAAACCTGTTCATAAATAAATCACAAATTTATCCGTTTTTGCGCAACACATATTTGTATCGTGTATCAAATTTTTAGTGGTCGGTTTCAAATTGGAGCAACACTCAAAGAAGAGCATTAATTTTCTTCAGCTCAGTACGAAAATAACTAAACACAGTAATCCGTTCTAATTAACCACAGCATATCATTCACGTCACCATGGCACATTATAATTTGTGAATTCAAAATTCGTAGCAAAATTATATAATTTTATATGTTTGAACATTCACATTGCTTAAACTATGAGGGTTACCCTTCTACCCAATTAAAATCGCAATTATTATTGAACATACTATTGTTTATTTATGCATTCATAGAATAGCAATGACAATTTTCGGATATGCCAAAAAAGGTGTAGAAGCACGAATGAGGCTTTTCGAGTGACATCACTCAATACTTTGAATTTCTTGAAGATAATATAATGCTAGTTTGTATAATTAATGAATAAATCTGTCAGTTTAATTTTGCATGCAATGGACGCTCTAATAATTTAAACAAGCCGTGTATTTATTTAGTTGAGTTTATTATGTAAATTTTACACAAAATTGATGACATAATTGTTTAGTAGTTTTTATTATTATTCTTGTTACTTTTTAAAATAGCTACGTACTAAAATTTAGATGCATCAACATGCAATCAATGAAGTCAAAATCGTTTATAAGTGAGATTTTCTTCATGGGTCACAGTTTTTATCGCCTTCACGTGAAGGGATGTGACATACATTACAATGTCTACAGAAATAATGCGACTGAACACAAGCAATTTCGACAAATTACAAATTTAATAGTTACGATCGTGCCACTTCAGCAGTAGCTGCAATTTTAAGATATATTTGTACTTACGTATGTCTGTTCTTGATGATTTGTTGAATCCTCTATATCCATATCTGATAAATGTATGGTGCGCCAAAATAAATGGATTACGAGCCGAAAGCAAATGTAAAACATACAAGGAAAAATCAATTTGAGAATTAGAATTATCAAATTATATATTCCATACATCATTTTTCTGCTTTTCACGTACACGTGTTTCATAGTAGTGCCAGCATAGGAAAATATTAGTTTAATACAAGCAGAACGTTCTGCGACTAAAATACTAACTATGTATAACAAATTTAATGACTCTATGGTTTCAATAGTGGTGACTTATTTGTACACATAACTACATTTCGCCATTTTAAAATAAAGTACAATTCTACTCCGGATAAATGCCGATGGGACCTTATCCTGTAATATTTATCATCCAGCATAATTTTTATTCCTTTCACGTGCACGTATGTCACATTAATTTCAGACGATAAGTAAATAAATTAATTCAACACAAGCGGAACGTACTCAAGTACTCTAGAAACCTCGTGCAGAATGTGTGCGATATAAATTGTAAACAAAATTAAAAACAAACTTTAATGAAACGTTTCAGTTCTACTAGGTCAAATTCACAATATGTGCAATTTGCATATAAACTCGTCTCCCACTGAAAGTTCTGCACAGAAAAAAACTTGAAGTACTCAAACGCGTCATCCCTCACATTAAAAACATTTCAGGATGTTTAACAAACTTCTATTTCGTTTCACTCTTATAACTTTGATAATTTTTGCTCTTTCCTTATCCATTGAAGGTTATACATATTCGAGTCACCCCGCCAGCAATAATCCTTACAGCAATCACTCAACACCGTGTACTAAATGTGCACCTCAACCTCCAGACTGTACAGGAAATTCCACCGCACCTCACGATGGTGGTCCACCATGTTCCTGTACTAGACAGGTGAACCTACCTGGATGTACCCTTAAGCCGTGCACTTCAACTTCTGGTTCTCCTTGTGACTGCTCGCAGTCAACAAACACAACCAATTATTGTCATCGCTACAGATGTAGTTCGACTGACGGTGGATGTGAAACCTGTGAAGCAGCTTATCCTCCAGATTGTGTTGCTGGTGCTACTTCTCCTAAAAATGGTGGAGCTCCTTGTACATGTTCACCGGCTAACTTCGCTGATGGATGTACACTGGCACCATGCCGACATGAAGGTTCCAGCCAACAAGTTTGTATATGTCAACCAGGACTGAGTGTCTTGGCTTGTTATAATGCCAGGTGTCCAGGATCAAATAAAACTACCACTACCACCACATTCACCACCAATGTTGCAACCGTTTCGAAACTGTCTTCCTTGCATACATCCAAATACGAAGGTGCCATGGACGCACACAATACAAACGTTGTGCACAATTCCAATGTCTTACCTAATTCCAATATCCTAACTAGTTCTAATGTCTTACAAAATTCCCATGTCTTACCCAATTCCAATAACTTACCTCATTCCAAACGCCTTAACTAGTTCCAATGTCTTACCTAATCCCAATGCTGTACATAGTTCCAATGCGGTCAATAGTGTCACATCGCTCTTAAACTTGAATCTGTTGTCGTCTATTGGCCGTCAAAATTCCGGGATTCTTAATAGCATTTTGGAAGGATAAATGGAATGTATTGTAAACGATAAATCACATTTTATCAATATGTACATTATAAACTTACATTTAGAGTTTCAAAAGATTGTTCATTTCCAAGCTTATAAACATATTTTTGTTTGAGAAAAACTTCAGTCGTCAAATCAATCTATCGTGTTTGGGAAAGCTAAATATGTATATAAATAATTAAAGTTTGTTCATGAATAAAACGCAAATTTATCCTCAATGAGGGCTAATGCACTAAATACAATTACATCATATTATAAGTTGTACGTCAAATATCATATCGTAATATGTATATTCATAAAAACTTGTTTGTTGAAAATCTAATCAATTCATGTCAGCAAGACATTATTTTATATCTGCATATTCCCATGATATACAATATGATCACGATGCAGCTGTTGCAGCGCGTTGTCACGATGCATAATTTTATGTAATTAGATGTTTTCGGCTAAGAATTAATATCTGCATTATTTTTCGTATTATGATTTCGTGTCAATTAGAAAGGTATGCAAAAAAATAATTGAGTAGTATATTCGAAAAAATTCTACTGAATCAAGTCCATTTTTTATTTTGTTTTCAAACGTTTTATTAATCATACGACTTTAAGTCATGACCACATCAAAGTATATGTCATGGTGGCAAGTGAAATCGCAATCATTATTGAACATCCCATTGTTTATTTGCTCATTCATCGAGTAGCAATGAAAATTTACTGAGATGGAAAAAACGTAAACAATCATGATTCATGAATGATGGTTTTTAATTTACCAAACTCAATGCTTTGATTTTTTAAAGATAATACAATTCTTATTGGTATGGTAAATGAAAAAGCCCGTTATTTCAATGGATGTATGCCTTGGGAGCATTCCAATTGAAATAAGCTATAAATTTATTAGTTCGACCTAAAGTGTAAATTTCACACATAATTTAAACTCACGATATAATTATTTATTATGGTTTATTAATATAAAATATATACGAACTAAAACTCAGATGCGGTCAATATACAACGTACAAAACTACATGGGAATTAATTTATGGGTCAGAGTTTTTATCCCTTTCAGGGACAAGGTTTTAGCATAACATAACAATGTCCACCAAAATAGATTGAAAGGAGGCGAGCAACCCCCTGTGCAATTAAAATGTCACACATTTAATAAAAATGACCGTGTCAGTTCAGTAGTAATTTAGTTAGTGGTGCTTAGCAAATCTTAAAATATAGCTTGACGTTTATTTATTCTGCCTAGTTGCGTGAGATCAAATTACCATAGTTTGATTTTTAAATAAAAACTTAACCACATCATGATTTGTGAAATCGCGAATAATTTAACTAAACGGTCTATACAAGACAGACAGAATAATCTATACAAGATTGTAATAATTCCCATGGTCTTAACCGTTAATCATATAATAAGTAATGCAGAATTTGTAACGGAATAATCTTTATAATATAATGTTTGCACATGTGTTTTCAGCGTAACCGTTTTTATAGTATGCGTTATTATTTATATCTAAATAGTAATAAGTTTTTTTGACAGTGTCGTCGATAACGTTTGTATAAAATATTTACCACATCGAGTTTTTTAGCTTAAACAACAAAGCTATATTGAAGTGGATTTGCCCAATGCGAGATTTTAAAATCGACAAAAAAATTAAATACAATTTTAAAAGCAAGGTAGATAAAAGTGATTACATAAGTTGCCGGCAGCAGCATTCAACGATGGCCATAAAATAATAAAAATTGTCCCAGCGGTAAGAAAGGCATTGACTCGCTGATGAGGTTTATCTATGACATTCCTCTATACTTTGAAATTTGTTGCTGATTATATAAGGTTATATTGTTATAACTGTTCCTAACCTGTTATAACTGTTCAAAACCCTTGTTTTATTGTGTGTGGTTTTGGGAACTCTAATAATTTAAATAAGTCATGTATTTATTTTGTCAATTTAAAATGTACACATCTTCCAACACTGACGAAATATACATGCTTTATTGTTGCTAAATATTATTTTCTTGTTACTGCTTGAAATATGAAGGAACAGAAACTCAGACGTATGCAAAATGAAAATGCATGAACATAATGCTAGACGTGTAGAATGTTCTAGATTTGGCGACATTTTCCTCATAAGTGAATATTTTATTCATTTTGCGTGCATGCGTATTGTATAAATGCCAAATGCGACAACACGAATGGTTTGAATGAACACGAGCAGAACCTTCGGCAATTAAAATACACAAAATATGTAGCTATTAATAATTCTTCCGTCACAGCAGCATGTGCATTTTCCAATATACATACGCTTATACATGTGGCTCTGTCCGTACTTTCAGTGCAGAAATGTAGCACCAACTCTAATCAACACAGAGTCAATAAATTCTATATTTTGTAGTGTCTATATTTCTCAAGGTGAATCCAAATACTATACAATATTCGTCCCTCGTAGAAACCATTTTATCCAATCCAGTCCTTGAAGTGTAAAATAAAAACTAACAATCTAATTAAGTCAATCAAACAAATCAATGAATCAAACTTAAAAAAGTCAATCCTCAAATCCATTGTTAGAATGAATTAGATCCACACTGTTGAAAAAATACATATAAAAACAATAGACATTTTATTCTCTTCCAAAACTTACAAATAAAAACTAATTGAGAGTTATTTTTACTCATAACTTATTAAATATTACTATGGTTGTTGTTGAATGAATATGTTCCAGTGGTACAAAATGTATTAAGATGTTGTATGGCTACAAATAAAATTTTGGCCATCCAGAATCACTATCATTATAAAAAATCTAGTTGTTTACTTCATTAATTAAAGAAAACATTTTGATTTTATCAGTACTCTCTCTTGCTTGGAATCTATACACATTATTGTATTGCATACATTTTGAAATATGAACCAACCAAAACACATACATACGTATACATTCAAATGCATAAATACAAAGACGAATGAACCAGAGATATGCAAATTTACTGCTACATACCACAAAAGACAAAAATGTATGTTATGATTCAAATTTTATGAAAAGGATTAGAAAATGCTTAGCAGACGATGACTGACAGGTTGATTTCACCTTATTTTTTCATACACTTTTTTAATAGTAGCACACGCGCATGCATAATACTCCGGGATGACAAACTGTGTACCTTATAAATGGTGATCGTTATCCTGGATTGTAATGCATACATGTGCTACTACTTGAAAAGTGTATAAAAAATAAGGTACAATAAACATGTCAGTCATAGTCTGCTAATAATTTTCTAATCCTTCTCCCAAATTTTTTTATCATAATAGTAATTTTTTTCTTATGTGGCATGTAGTAGTAATAACATTAATTTGTGTGTTCTTTATATATAATATTTTTTATTTATTACACTTGCACGTGCATCGCATGACTTCCCATGTAGGACCACATTGGCTCAACACGAGCAGAACGTTCTGCAATCAAGGGAGGCAAAATAATATTTTTAATAATTGCACAGCTTTATCATTGGTTGTATCATCACAAACATTTGAAGCATTTTAAATCAGATACAATTTTTAACTCAATTAAGCCTTGCAGTGCTGTTCAATTGTCTGGTGACAGCAGAAGCAAAAACAAGGAAAGTTAAAACCAACTAACCTATTAGCAAACGAAGTAATTTAGGACATTCCTTTACATTTGTTTAAACTCTTGCTCGTAAAAATTTAACCACTCAGCAAGCCACGTGCTACACGTGAGCGATATAAATGTTGTACATTCTTGAAAACAAACATTAAGTCAAATTCTCAGTCTTACTACGTCAAAATGAAAATACGTACGAGCGGTATATAAACTCAGCTCACGACGAAATCACTGCACAGACCAAACTTGTAGAACTAAAACAGCACATCTCTTTACAAATATATTCCAAGATGTTAAATCAATATCTATTTCGTTTCAGTGTTACGACTTTGGTAATTTTTGTTGTTTCCTTCACCATCGAAGGAAATACATACTCCACTTACTCTTCCAGCCCTCATCACTATTACAATCCATATGCACCGTGTACGAAATGTGGCCCACAACCCCCAGACTGTACAAATTCTTCAACTCCACCATTTAATGGTGGACCGGCGTGCTCATGTAGTACAGAAAGTTATGTACACGGATGTACCCTGAAGCCTTGTACATCAGATTCAATTTTCCCTTGTGATTGCTATCAGTCAACAGACCCAACTAAATACTGTCATCACTTAAGATGTAATGGGGCCAACGGGGGATGTGAAACCTGTGATGCAACTTATCCTCCAGATTGCGTTGCTGGTGCAACTCCCCCAAAAGAAGGTGGAGCTCCTTGTGTTTGTGTCCCCAATATTTATCCTGACGGATGCACCCTCGCACCCTGCCGAAATGATGGATCCCATCCGCAAGTTTGCGTTTGTCAACCTGGAGTGTCAGTCTATTTCTGTATGAATCCCAGGTGTCCTGGATCAAGTAAAAACGCCACTACCTCAACCTCCACCACTAGCACCACAAATGTAGCAACTACTTCGAAAGGGTTTTCCGTACATGGTTCCAAAGCCACAGAAAATTTTGTGGTACATGGCCCCAGTGCCTTAGATTTCTGGAGTGCCGCAGTTGGTTCCAGTTCTGTGGATAACTCCAAAACCGTACTTGGTTCTAATGCTGTGGATAACTCCAAAGCCGTTCACAGTTCCATTGCCATGGATAATTCAAAAGCCGTTCTTGGTTCAAATACAGTTCTTGGCTCTAATCCCGCTATTAGTCCCAATTCCGTAGAAAACTCTAATGCCGTTCTTAGTTCTAATACCGTTCTTGGTTCTAATGCTGTTCTAGGTTCCAATTCCGTAGATAATTCCAAAGCAATACACAGTTCTAATCCCGTCAATAGTCTCGCCTCCCTCTTGAACTTGAACGTATTGTCATCTAATGGGCATCAAAATTCAGGGATTCTCGGCACCATTTTGGGAGGATAACAGCGGACTGTTGTAACAGATATCCAATTATGAACATATCACATTGTGAATTCCATAATGTTATACATTATTAAATTTTAAAGAAATATTTTTGTTCTAGAAACATTTTAGTCGTCTTATAAGTATAATGAATTAAACTTGATCAGATTATAAAAATCATTTTGGTGCTATTCCAAGGCAAATTTGGTTCCTACATAAATCGCAAATTTATGTTTTGACACGAGATTTGTAATATATGCTATTCTTATACAAAACCCCCATTTGTAAAGTCTTCTAAGTATTTTGATAATCTGCTGCACAATTTTTCCTCTTGCGGCGATATCCAGAAAGCTTTTGCGGTGATATTTTTCTATTAGTTATATTTTTTCTTTACGCAGAAACGACATAATTCATAATTTCTGTTATCGTAAAATATCATAAAATCATAAAAAAATATTTGAGCATTCCATCATTTCATAATTTTGAATCTTCCAGTGTAATGCAGACGTGATAGATTTGTTGTATAATATTTTCAGATTACCTATTTTGAATAAGTGCTACCATTCCGCTAAAAATTTGTCTGTATTAATTTTCACTTTTCAATTTTTCTTGTGTATCAGAATAATATTCAGAAAATTACTTCATAACCTATTCAAAATAATTCATCACGAATCCAGTCCATTTTCATGTATCACTGATTTGTTAACCAAACTGTTATTGCAATTATGCCCGAATAGCAGTCATTGTATCTTAATAATATTAACTAGTAGAAATAAAATGATAAATCGTCAGAATCACTGAACGTGCTCATTAGACGACAATAACTAGAACAATAATAAATCAGTAAGAACAACGGTAAGAAATGTATTAATTGACCAATGATGTTTTGTCTGTCATCTTTCTCAGTAATTCGAATTTTTGTAGATGAAATAGTGCTAGTTGGTGTAAATTCATAACCGTAATTTTAATGTAGGTTGTTTGGAAGCTCTAACAATTTAAATTTGCACACGTTAATTTGTCATTTTAACTTTAAACAACATCTATTACTGCTGACCTATTTTTGTAGTTTGTAAATATTAAATTATTTTCACGACATGAAATATGAACTGACTGAATCTCAGGCGCATGGAAAAGAAATAATTATATTTGTAGTACGCAAACCTAAATGACATATAAATTATACGTCCCAGTTTTTATCCCATTCATGTGCACGTCTCTGATACAACTATGCCTACAGAAATCGGGCGAGTCAACACGAGCAGAACCATTTGCAATTAAAATATTCAGAACAGTTATATTTATCCACCGGTGTAGCATTTATATTATGGTCAAGATGAATATGTCTTTCGTCCGTGTGTTATAGTTTACAAAAATAACCCCAACTCTGCGCAATGCCAAATATGTATATATTTTATTTTTCCATATAAATTAAACAAGAAAATACAACATTTTCACAATTACTACTACATAACCATACATTTCAATCTGACATTTCAACGTAACTATAGATACCATCAAGATCAAGGTATGTCTTTTTCCATGGAAATATTCATTTTTTCCATTATTACATGGAAAAATGCATTATTCCATGGAAAAAGTTGGAAATATGGAAAAACTCAATTAACGTTACAAAACTGATCATTTGGGCTTGTTTACATTTGTCAAATTGTCAAACAGATCTTACATGTGAAATCGAAAAATTATTTCTGCAGGCTGTTAATTTTACTATCAGTGAAATTTTTACGTACATTATTTCTACAGCATCGGTAGGGCACATGACAAAATGTTTTTACTTGGAAAATTTGCAGAATGTATGCAGAATGCAAAACTGTCGACCCATATTTCAACCAAAACTTATAAACGCTTCCGCTAGTGAGATTAAGCAAATTAAAACAATACAATTAAAACAATACCAAGCGTAGCAAAACAATTTATTTTGTTTGGTTGAAGCCATCTTTTGTAGTCTACCACTTATCCATTACGAGATCCAGTAAGCCTAACTAACAGACTGAATCTAAAACTGAAGAATAGTAATAAACGAATCATGGAATACCCAAATAAATAATTATGTAAAATTTTCCTTTTGGATCAGGATATTTTAATGATGTCGCGTGCACGTGTTCTTAAAAACTGCCGTTCCAAAAAAAACTATTGAGAGAACACAAGCGGAACGTAATGCAGTTAGAATATCACAAATTTTCAATGATTATCGCGACACTTCATCTGTAGCAATATTTCCCTAGATATTTTTACGAATGTCGGAATGAAGCATCATAATACAAAAAGCATGAACTCTGGACT
>JAHZMV010003630.1:0-11335 GCA_027743765.1 Coecobrya sp. COE2
ATTTATTTTCTATAGGGGTGTTACAAGAGGTATTTGTAGGGCATTGTTAACTACGAAATAATAATTGTGACATGATGACATAAATTTGAATTTGTAAGCCAAGAGCGAGCTAATGGAATTTTTAAGAAAATAAATTGAAATTTGTCGATTTTGCGGCTTAATAAATTTCAACTGATTAATGATAGAAATTTAAATAAGCTGCAGAATATAATTATTTCTAATGATCACGGCATTCCAATATAGTTATTCATATTTAACAGAAGCTATTCAGACAAATCGAAGTTAAACTTTGATTATACAAAATCTGATTCTTTTCTAGGATTGGAGATTAGTTTCTTGCTGGAAATCGAAATATATTCTGGTATTATATGCTGGCTGGTATTTCATTGATATTATTAATATAACTCCCAGTTTCATAAATGCATCAGGAGAATGCAAAGATAATTGCGCGCTAAGAATTTTAAATGGTTCTAATAACATTTAGTTAGAACTTCTCGCTTAATTAATTTTTTTAGTTTAATTCGAACTTCTGAGAAAAAATATCCAAAGTCGACATTCCATAAATACCAATGTATTCAATTTATTATTAGTATTAGTTTTGGCATATTAGTGGTTTTATGGGCTTAAATAAATTACTTCTATTCTTATTGCGTTTGTTCTTATCCTTTTTTGGTACACCCACCAAATCAAGGCAAACAATAAATGGTTTAACTTTCTTTCCATTATATTTATTTTATTAAAATTAAATCCTTCATATGTTACTGTATATGTTTAGACGTGACTGCACAAACTGTACTTGTTAGTATTATAAGTTATTACCATTCAGTTAATAAATGTCTTACAAAATTCAGTTTATATCTACGAAGATTTGGATTCCATTCTTATTTTCATGTCAGCTCTGAAATTGATTAAACATTTTATTACTATGGTCAATTAACTATTATACAGTGGAATTTAAAGTTTTACTTTAATCACAAATCACAAGGACAAGTTGCCATGATATTCCATAAAAGGCAATTTGTTCAATTCATTATCAATTCCTTTGACTTCAAACGAAAACAAAATCAATTTATGACAGTAGAATGTTTGGGAGCAAGCACAGTATTTTCTTAGTTTGTCTGTCGTTCTCAACTTCAATGACCATAATAAGAATCGGGAGACGGTGAATTATACGTATTCCAGGAAACCAAGGAGCACCATCACCAAACTAGGTGAAATTTGTATTTTCCCATTCCAGTTCCTTTCTGAAATTTATTTTACTAATCGGAAAATGCTTCGCTGACTTTATATAAGCTAGCTTTTGCTCAGATTCTAGTTTATCAAATGATTAATTTGGTTCATCCAGCAAAACATATTTATCATTTATAAGCAATTTAAAAAATCCACGTATCCAAGGAATGCCATTGAACACTGCTCATACAACTAACAACAAGTGGTGCCAGTCTAGATATAAATGGTTATCTTATTTATAATCCTTGGAATATGACGCACTTAGCTCCTATTTTAAAAATTGGGTTAAGCATAGCACAGAATTCAGTACATAATACCATTTAATGCATCAACTTACTACACCTTTATCAGATAAACTGCAGAAAACATTGCTGCTTCTGGTAGCACCAGTAAGTAAATTAATTTACAATATGTTTAGTAAACGTCTATATCATCTGATTGGACAAGCTGCAAAGCTTAGTAAATTATTCTACATTGCGCCACTTCACTTTGAACAAGAAACGCTGCATATGAGTTACGATCCGAATGCAAATTTTAAACGAAACATATTCAGTAATCTTGGAATGATTTTTTCCGCAATTTGTTGTACTGGAATAAAGGCACACTATTGTTATCAGGCAGCATTATTCGACCAAATGAATCTAATTCTACCGTTCGTCTTCGGCGAAACGATTGCTATGAGTGGAGTAACAGCTTTCGTATTTTTCGCAAAGGACATATGCCAAACGATAAACGGATTTATTAGACTTTTCCAATATTTGCATAGTGAGCTACTTAAACATAACTGTAAATATGACACATTGTGTCATGATCCTGAAAAATGTAAGTTTAACAGAATGTTTCTCGTCCTGTGTTATCTATTTGGATTTGTGATGATAATCTTTGCCGGAGCTCTTGTAACATTTCTTGTGCTGGACCCAAATGAAACTATATTTGCCGGAACGCTTATACCAAAACGATTTCTCCTTTTCCGTTAAAATGTTTCCTTTTATTTGGATATGCGTACGTATTGGTGTACTTGGTCGTTGGCGGATTGCTCATGCTGACATATGGATTAGTGTACTGTTTCTATGTAACCTTATTCTACACTTTGGAATTACGATTAGGTCGAGCAAAATACAGAACCGTTGATTGTCTTAGAACCAACCCTTCACATCTCAGAATTGTCTACAGATCCTTCCAGATTTTACACAAAAGCATGATGTACGTTCTAGGACCATACCTACTATTTTGGAACGGAATGCTAATGATGTTTATAATTTACACATGCTTTGTTCTCATTCGGTACTGGTCGCAATTAGACGTGCCTGCCAGGGCACCGTTACTGATGGGATTTACTCTCGCATTACAAGTTTGGACGTCTATTCTACAATTAGGTAAAATATTATTTTGTCGTGGTCACAAAGTGCTAAACAGTTGGAAAGGTAATCGATGGGGCAGTAATATAGAACATAGGGAGATGAAACGATTTAGAGTGTCGTGCAAGCCATTGTTACTGGCTTGTGGAACGGAGTTTGTGATCAGAAAAGGAACTATATTTATTTTCTATAGAGGTGTTGTAAAAGGAGTCTGTAGAGCACTATTGACCACAAAATAATTATTATGTATTATGCTTATTAACATGAAGTTGCCAATGCCTGCTATTGTGTTACAGTAATTGGAATAAATATGGCTAATTCGAATTCAAATTCAGATTGATAGCCTATAGTTTAAGCAGCATAACTTTTGTTTTGTGGACATACCTTCAATATGCAGTCATATATATTTATTAAAATGTCTATGTGTTTCAATGCAAATTGAAAGTTTAACCTATGAACTAAACTAATGTAGCATCGTAGCTGAAACATAATTATGTGTGCAAATATCTATCTAGTTAACTTCCATTGTCTTTTTACTTTAATTTGTAAATATAGGAATCACAGAATTATTCGGATCAGCGTTTGGTACTCATGAATTTTCTTCTCGGATGACCAACTTATAAAATGCAGACAGACAGACACAGCTAGCGATTAGTGAAATCAGCACACACATAATCCTTTCAGATACATTCAGGCTAATTGTAAGATAGAATATCTTATTTTCGTTAGTTAAGTATACATAGTTCCCCTTCTAATTTGAATATCCCGGAAATTGAGCGGCATTATCTGGCATTCGTTAATTTGGATAGTATTTAGAAAATCCATCAAGTTTAAAATCCAATTTAAAAGCCCAGACGTTACGATGATGATTTGTTATTTGGGGACAGGAAATAATAAATCAATTTTCCAAAGCAGGAAACTACCTGCTACTTTTATGTAAAATTACTTTCTCAAATTGATTTTTAGAAAGGTCAACTTGGCTGGACAAAATCCGGATTTCAGTAGGCAAGAACATATTATAGTCAGAATAACACGAAACAGTAACTTGTTGAAGGAAGCAGCAAAACCTTTGGTACAATATTCAACAAAAATGTTTAGCCAATGTCTCTACCGTCTTATTTATTTGGCTTTAAAACTGTCAAATATGTTTTACGTTTATCCGTACTATTTTGACAAGAAAAAAGAGCTTTTGGTACCACACAACAATACAAAGTTTCTAAGACGAATGCGAATTAATTTTGGTATGGTACTTTACTGGATTTTTGGAAAATCAATACGGGCATATTTGCATTACAAGTCAAAAGATTTCAATAATATGAATCTGCTTCTACCATTCCTATTCATCGCTATTGGGACAATGAGCGGACACACAATATTCGCATTTTATCCGAAGGATTTGTGTAGGACAACAAACGGGTTGATCATATTTGGCAAACATTTACAACGTAATCACTTCATACTGATTAGAAATTAAACCAAATTAATGATATGTTTTACTTAAGGACTTAAGATAAGAATCTTATTTAATTTTTCAGGAAAAAATATGCCGGGTCATATCCCTGGAAAGTGCATACTTAACAGTATTCACAACACATTGTCTAATTTGCTGGCCATCATCTTGTTCGGAAATACTCTGGCTATTATTGGATTTCTCCTATTGGACCCCTCAGACTCGATACTCTTAGGCTCCATTCCTCCAACTAATTATTTTCTGTTCATACTAAAGTTATTTATATTAACTTTACATGCGTACGGAATCATATATCTTATGGTGGGCGTATTACTTATTACGGAACAGGGACTACTCTATGGTTTTTATGTATCAACTTTTTATACGGTGGAATTGCGTTTGGGTCAAAAAGCAGAAAAGTACAGGACTGATAGCTCCCTCAGAAGTAATTCAGAAAACCTACGGGTTACCTACAGAGCATTTCAGATATTGCATAATCATAAATTTTACTTTCTGGGGGGATATCTTATGATTTGGAATGCGGCACATATGTTGATCCTAACATATTCAGCCTTTGTTCTTATTCGATATTGGCCAACGTTGCATTTGCATGCAAAAGCACCTTTAATCCTGACAAATCTTGTTGCATGTAATACTTGGCCCCCGTTGTTGGTAATGGGAAGAGTTTTGCTCAGTCGGGGAACAAAGGTATTAAATAGTTGGAAGGGTAACTGTTGGCAGTCGAGTAAAGAGAACGGAGAGATGAAAAGATTTCGATTGTCTTGCAAACCTTTGTTGCTAGCGTGTGATACAAGGTTTGTTGTGAGGAAAGGTTCATTGTTTGTTTTCTTTAGGGGTGTCACTAGAGGAATTTGTAGAGCTCTGCTAGCAACCAAGTAACTACCAAGGAGATAATTTATTTTCTATGGTGGTGTTGGTAGAGGAGTTTGTAGGGCATTGCTAACAACAAATTAATAATTAAGCAATTAATCATAATAATTGATTTTCGTTTGAATACATATACGCATTAGTCAGTATAATGTCAATTTCGTTGGAATTAATAGCTGTGCTATTTGAATATAACAGATTCAACTATATTAGGTTACAAAAATGCATTTTACGTTGTCCACATATTATTATTAAATGTAATTTGCAAGTCAGGATTAATAAATTCAAATATATCCACTTGGCTACTTTCTGTAATTGGAATGACTAATGATAAACATAATGGAAATTAAAATAAGGTTCAACATCTAATTATTTTTAATACTGACGTTTTCCAATGCAGTCTTCCGTGATTCCAATAAGCTTGTTTTCCATTAATTTTTTCCACGTGTACATGTCTATTATACTAAACGCTTTACGTTTAAAACAGCGAACGTTTAAATATTTCTGGATAGATGTACAACAGTCTGTTTTGCCGTCATGTGAAGTGGGGCTTGAAGTGAGCCATGGATTTCTACGTGTCTCCACTAAAATTTGACAAAAAACGGTTCTAATTGCATACCAAGGCGACAAGCGATTTAGATTTAAGATGATTCGAACTATCGATTGGCTATTGTTGGATATGGTGGTATATATGGGTTTATACACACTACCATGTAAAAAGGTTTGACAAAATGACCATCTTGTTGTTATAACCATGTTATTTAGCTTGTTTTAGCATACATTTTACTTTCTCATGGGGCTTTTAAATTAACCACAATTTTCAAGAATGTTCCGACAATTCTTTACAAATAGGTGTTGCAAGCAAACGCTATACCAACTCTGGCTAATAATAATGTTGCGGTTAGTATTGTTTGGATGGACGTACTGGAATTTGAGTGGCATGATAAATAAGCATTGGCATAGCTTCTATCACTTAAAAGGAATGCTGGAAAGCATCTCAGGTATATTTCAGTCATCAAACTTGGAAGGCAGTATTAAGGTTATCTTTGTTATCTTTACTTTAGGATTTTTTACCGCGGTTGTAGCGTTTTTGGTAGAGACGGGAACACGAAAGAAGATTAGTAGCGGAATTTGTCTTTCTGTTATGCTTGTGAGTTCTTTCAGTTACTTTTTATAAACGATATGATTAAACTTCTGTAAATGCCTTCCAAAAACTGAAATACAAAAGGTTCAACGAGGACGATTTGTATTTCCAGTCAACATTAGTGCACCAATGCACATAAATCGATATGTTTAATGCTTAAATAATGCTGCTCTCTGATTCTGTACCATCCAACAATATATATAGGTTGAACACTAGCTCTAATAAAGTATGACAATAATGCTAAAAATTCATTCTTTTGGTATAGCTTTGCTACCACAAAAATTAAGTGTGCCGTTTAATAAGAATATTAACTACAGATAATACTTGGTCGACAAGAATAGGAATTGTTATTCTGAAAATAAATTAACATTTATCCGATGGCCGCTCTTTTAATTTGAAACAGGTTAATGAAAAAACGTAATAGATGTTCAGAAAAATGAAAAATATTAAAAACCATTACATTCTAATATAATGAAATTTCAGGTTGTTTAACTTACAAAAAGTATATTTACTTGATTTTTACAGATGAAATAATTAGGACTATTCTAGACCTTGGTGTCACTGATGTGCCTAATTCAGGTATGTTTTACGTCATCATTTATAATTTCGATATAGTCTCTCATTTAACCGGGATGCTGGGCAGCTCACGGTTTAATATTTTTTCTTTAAATTCCATGAGGTTAACTATCGTCGACCGTTATAGAATGCCTATTAAATGAGGGCATCCGGCATCTGTAATTGAAACCCTATAAAGTTATGAATTTACTGTGCTTATTTAATACCTATGAAGTAGTTCGTCATTTTATATAAGTTAATTATTTGATTTCCATCAATTACATTTCTATTAATATTGTCTGCATGAGCCTGCCTAGTCATTGGATCAACCTTACAGAGCATAAAGTTTTATTTGATAGTAATGTGGCACACCGTTGAAAGCACTGAGAAAATAAATTATATTTAAATATTTCCAAAACATGTTCAGCCATCGGTTTTACAGTATTTTAGATTGGGGCCTGAAGTTGGCAACTTATTTCTACGTTTCGCCACTGCAGCTTGACAAGCGGAAACTACTTATTACATACCATGACAGTGCGCTGTTCCAACGAAAAATGAGGCGAAATATATGCTGGTTGCTGTTCCTAATTTCAGTTTACATCTTAGAGGTCTACATTCACTATAAAACGGAAACGTTCAATAAAATGAACATCTTGCTATCATTTGTGTTTGGGTTTGGAATTGCGCTAATGACACTATCAGTGTTTATATTCTTTTCAAAAGAGGTTTGCATAATTGGAAATCAAATAATCTCAACCTTTCATTATTTGCACAGTAAGCCAAATATTACATCGCTAATTATTTCATCAAACTTGCAAGATCTAATTTTTACGATTTGTCACTTTAAGAAACCTATATGCCGGATCTCATGCCAAACAAGTGCAAATTCAACCGAATCCATGATATGCTGTTGATGCTCATGATAATTAGTTTGACATCAGTTACCATTGCCACAATAGTATACTTGTTCATGGACCCCTCTGAAACGCTTTTCATTGGTTGCTTAATTCCGAAAATGTATATACCAGTTCCTCTGAAATTTATTATTTTACTTTGGCAGTCATACCTGATAATATACATGTTTGTCAGTGGAGTCTTAGTAACTGGATGTTTTATTGTTTACGGATTTTACGTCACATTATTTTACACACGCGAGCTATGTTTGGGAAAAAAGCCGAGAAAATACAGAACTATTTTGAGTCTGAGAAGTAATCCTTTAAATCTCAGACACGTCTTTAGAGCTTTTCAACTTCTTCATAATCATGTAATTGAAATAATTGGACTATACATTCTACTTTCTCACGGGGCATTTATGGTAACCTCAATTTTCCTTAATGCTGCAATAATTCGATATGAATCTGAGTTAGATGTAACCGCAATAATGACTCTAGTTATGGATAATATTATGGCTAATACAATCTGGATTAGTGTTCTGGAAATTTGGTAAAATTCTTGTGACTCGAGGGCATCAGGTAATAAACAGTTGGAAAGGTAAATGTTGGGGGTCAAGATATGAAAATATGGAAATGAAGAAATTTCGAATTTCATGTAGACCTCTGGCTATGTCATATGGAAGCAGTTTTGTGATTAAAAAAGGTACGCTTCTAAATTATTTGAAGGGTGTAACTAGAGGAATATTTCGAGTTCTTTTGACTACTCGTCGTTAGTTGCGTATATTTTTCAAAAAAGTGGACATAATTTTATATATGTTGACAGCACTCAGGTCGGATTTTAAATGAAGCACATAATAAAGCTATGTAAAACCACATGTGGTTGTGTGCTGGGATACAATTTTTTTATTATAAGTATTATATAATTATAGATGCATGTTCTATTACTAATCGTCTATACCTTACTCCTAAATTTCATTTTAATGATTTTGCAAGCAAAACAGAAAACAATAAGCTAGAATCCTGAAAATATATATTTACAACCTCAAAATACTTAATATTAATAATAAATACTCTGTAATTACTAATTTATAGGGCATTACTAGAAATTAGGGAAACACTGTATAGATGTCCTGATTATGGATGCAAAATAAAGAGCGACAGCATGCTTAAGAGCAGTTTGCTTCCATAATTATATATAATCAGATTTCAATCTAGGAATAGTGATTATAGGATGTATAAAAAATAATTCGTTATTTGAATAATTGCGTTTGACTTGCATGGATGGATCAACAAATGTAGGTATTAAATGAACTCAGATATTTTCCGTTCGCCTCCTCCTTTTTATACTAATGTCTGACTATTCACTTAACATATATTGGAATTTCCTATGCTCGTGGTTATATAATTATTAATATACAATTACCATGAGGCAATCTATCATCTACAATTTTAAAATGTGTACACTGAAATACGTGACATTTGGGCATGGAAACTTCCAGAGTAATTTTGTATGGAAATGGCATTCGAATGAAGTTTTCTTTTTTATATTCATAAACATATAAGCTATGTAATTATTTGATTTCAATCAACTGAATTTTCATCAATTTTCTCCATGTATTCATACCAACTTCGACGAATAGCTTTGATCACCACAGTTGGTGTCTTTGCCTTAGACTACGGGCACAAGTAAAAGCTCTGAGAGAATAAACAAAGGAATAAAATATTTCCAAAAACATGTTTAGCAATCGGTTTTATCATCTCGTGAACTGGGGTCTGAAATTAGCATCATATTTCAACGTGTCTCCGTTGCAATTTGATAAACAAAAACGCCGCATTGTCTACCATGGCAATCCCCCGTTTTATCGTAAGGCGCTGCGGAATATTGGTTGGTTAATATTCGTGATGTTGGTATACAGCATAAATATTTATCTTCACCACCATGCAAAAAGCTTCAACAAAATGATCATCTTGTTGTCATTTGTACTTGCATCTGGATTAGTATTTATAACTCTATCGGTTTTCATGTTATTTTCAAGGGAATTTTGCGTCATGGCGAATGAATTAATCATACTCTATCAATATTTGCATAGTAAGTCAACTCAAGGATAATTCATTGGGCATTTTGAGAAAAATGGATTGTAGATTTTTTTCTTCATATTTTCAGAAACGTTTATCCCGGATCTCATGCCAAACAAATGTAAATTCAATCGAATGCACGATCTGCTTTTAATTTCTATGGCTATTAGTCTGACATTTAATACCGTTGCTGCAATAGTCTACTTGGTTAGTGATCCTTTGGAGATACTTTTCGTTGGTTCCTTAATTCCAAAAACTTATATGCCGTTTGCTTTCAAATTTATTATTTTACTCATTCAATCGTACACAGTGATCTTCATGTTTGTCAGTGTTGGCTTATTTACTGGATTCATTTTTACGTACAGCTTTTATCTAACTTTATTTTATACTAAGGAACTACGTATAGGACAAAATCCGCGAAAATATATAACTATCGAATCTCTGAGAAGTAACCCGGCAAACATCCGACATGTCTATAGGGGATTTCAACTTCTTCATAACCATATTCAAGATTTAGTTGGGCCATACATTCTACTTTCTCATGGGGTCTTTAAGTTGACCACAAGTTTCATGAACGTTGCAATCATTCGGTACAAATCCGAGTTGAAGGTTAACGCCATGTCAACTCTCGTTTTAAATAATGTTGCAGTGAACATTGTTTGGATGGGTGTGTTGGAGTTTGGTAAAATTCTTTTGTCTCGGGGAAATAAGGTACTAAACAGCTGGAAAGGAGCTTGTTGGAGATCAAAATACGAGAGATTGGAAATGAACAGGTTTAGAACTTCATGTAAACCTCTTGCTTTGTCGTACGGTAATCATTTTGTGATTAATAAAGGAACCCTGTTGAGTTACCTTAGGAGTATAAGCAAAGGGACTGTTCGAGTTATCTTGACTACACGTCGTTATAATTAATTTGTAATAATTTTGTAATAGGTTTTAAAATATAGCAGTAAATAAATATTTGCGTTGTGTATTCTGGTCTCCTATTTTTCCTTTATCAGTAGTATTTTATCTATGCTATCAATACAAACAAGTGTATTAAATAAAATTAAATAAATTTATGTTTTATAAATTTTGATAGAAGTAAAGAATAATTGAATTTAACGTAACGTAATTAACGTAATACATACAATTTTCGCATTAATAATTAGTTTTCGATTGTTTTCTCATTAATTCTCATCTCACATATTTAATTGAACTTAAAATTTAAAAAAAATATGTTTAACCTAATTAAAAACCGCTGCCAAAGAATTTAGTCGACATTTCATACATTTCAATTTATTCCATTTTTTATCAAAGTATTTATCTTAATAGTAAAAACCAGTTAATTTTCTGACTGCGGTATGTTTCGTTGCGAATGAAGTGTTTGTCTAATTTGTCTGTCACTCTTTTCTTTTAACTGATTTTATGTAAACGGGGATTATAGATGGAAATTCCTGGAACCTCCACAAAAACGTCGAACATCGCGACAAAAACATGACAATTTTGTTTTCTCATCAAGGCATCAGCGGGCCCTACCGCATCAGTTTAATGACTTTAATTAAAATGTCCCTTCTAACAGTTTTCATGATCCGCTTCGTCGTCTATCCAATTGCTAGCTTATGGTAAGTTTAATGTCTAAATCAAATGATTAATTTTTTTTGATCTACGAAAAATGTATTTATTATTTATGAGCAAATTTTATAAATCCAATTTGCCAGGTAATGTAAGAGAAAATTGAATTATGTATATACTTCAAAAA
>JAHZMV010003631.1:0-25005 GCA_027743765.1 Coecobrya sp. COE2
CGACATATCCTTTTCGTAACAATTTGTTTGATTTTTATTTAAGGATTTTACATTTTGTTAACTTTTTTAAGGATTTTACATTTTGTTTGCTTTTTATTTTAAGGATTTCTTTATTATACCTATACTCTAATATTTTTATGTTATTATTCTCTCCAGGAATATTACATAATATTACCTTGGTTGTATATTATAGTATTTGTTGTACATTTTGAAGTGTAGCACACATGATAAATGTGCGAAAATACTTTCAATGAACCATCCTTACTTGACACTGTTGACATGTAGGTTCTTCACCTTGTCTGCCAACTCGGTTTTTTATTTCTCTGCCACCACCTCGGTCTTCTCTTTCTCTGCCTTCTCTTCCAACAGTTCTTCCTTAGCTAACATCCCAACCAACTCCTCCAACTGCTTTGAACTCAAATCAACGTGCTCCTTACCGACCACATCAATAACTTTCACTAAATCATCAACTTCAATTTTACCGTCGCTATCATCATCCAGTTTTGAGAACACAGCAGCGATTCTTGCTAGTTTAGCGGGATCCTTAACGTCCTTGGCTTTTCTAACAGCACCCATTAGTTCCGAAGTAGCTACCAGACTTTTTTGAATACTAGCTTTCTTCTCCTTCTCTTCTGCATCCACTGACGCAACGGTCTCATCCAATTTGCCAATCATGCTATTCAGCTTGTGAAGGAGCCTGCGTGCACCCTTGGATTCTTTCACTTTTATTTTCATTCTCCGAGCCTGCTCTGAGATTGCCTCCAGTTCTTGCACGTCCTCAACGTAGTCAGAAATTTCAGCTTTAAGGTCTCGAATCTCTTCACGCTCTATTACCAACTTGGTGTTTTTACCAATTTTGGAAATCACATTTTCTATTTCATCGAAGTCGTCAGAAGTTATTGCATCGTCGAATGCGGGAGCGTCAGGCATCTTCCTAAACAGTACTAGATTAATGGTACCCTGAACAGTAAGATCCTCTTCGTCTGGTGTATACGGCTGATGAGCCTTAGGTATTCCAATTATAGAATCTGCTACCACTTGAGGTACCTCCTCTTCAAGCAACTCTTTCTTGGCGAGTTCTTGTTCCTCCTTCAATTTGGCTTGATTCTTTGCTTCCTGCCTCTCTTCTTGGATCTTGCGCTCTTCTTCCTTAATCAACTCAATACGCGTCTTATTGTCAATTTTACCTTCTCGTTCACCAATTGCAGCTTTGGTTTGAAGAGTAGTTGCATCTGGCAGTGATTGCAAAGTGGCATGTAATTGTTGAGTTGCGGGTAGGTGTTCTGGTAAGTACATTGTTCGCGTCAGCAATAACAAGGACGCAGGAACTTTTTCGTGTAAGGAGAGGGTAAGCCATTGACGTAATTGTCGTTTCAATCTGTCTTCCGGCATTCCGATCGCTCTCATTCCTCTCTGCTTGCAAGCATTTTGTAGTTCTTGCAAATCAAGGGAATCAATGCCCTCCATCTCTATAACTTTGTCGTCAGCAATCAGGTTTCGTAGTCTAAGTCGTAACTGGAAACGAAGCATAGTTGAAGTGCCCAACGCTGGAATTTCTAATACTCGACATAAGGCCATTAACTGTTGTCGGGATAATGAATCCAAAGTTATCTCGTCTTCAAATAGCTTACTGTACTTCATAATCTCATCCGTGGTCACCTCAGAGCCAGAGACTCGTATCTACATAAAAGAAATAAATTGTTTACATGAGCCCATCATTGTCCAGTGGCAATAATACTAATAAAAGTGGAATCAGCAATCTGAATAAATATTGTTTTAATTTACCTTTTCAATGAACTCTGCAAACTCTTTTGCCACCTGTGAAGATCTTCCCTTGGCTAGTGGGGCCATATCATCCAAAGTTTGCTGAAGAAACTTTGCCATTTCTAACTTCACTTTCAGTTCACCTTTCATTTTCGATTCCTAAGAACATCAACAAATAACAATGATTACTATTTCATAAATTAAGCCAATATTAGTACAATACAACCATCCAGAACAACGGTGTTAGCCATAATTATAACAATTGAATAATTAATTCTGGAAATCCTTACCCGATCCTTATTAGACTGGAAAGTCGATGGCAGCATGCCTGGAAACAACTTGAGAAACACCGGCAGCAACAACTCCATAAATGGCACGATTATAAACACAGAAAAAGGAACTAATCTAAATAGATCAGACGTTGTACGTATTAGCTGTTTGTACTCCCGTCGTGACAACGACTTGCCATTCAAAATCCTCCAGATTAAACCACTAGAAATCTTGACATCCACGAGAAGCAGCCTAAATCCATGATAATAATGGAGGATCTGAAAACAACAAAACAAAAAATATTCCACAAGTGTTAAGTTAGATGAATCAGACATCCCCAACCCCACAATTTCACATCCACCCACACAATTCCCTATTAAATTTTCAAGGTCAACATCCCCGATTCCTTACCTCATCCTGAATCCTTTTGTACAATGGACGCTTCTCCGGCACCACCGGCCCTTGTTTCGTCTTTTCAATCTCCTTCTCCAAAACTTTCACCGTTTGCTCAACCTTCGAGCTAGGCTTGCTACTGGAAGGCTCCTCATCTCTCAGGTAACTTGATGAATGTATCGACCTAACTACTAGTACTGCAGGGTTGTCAAGATTAATCTTATCATAACCACTGTAACTACCTAGACACACGTTCTCCCTACCATACAAATATAAAGGACTCTTGCAAAAATAATTTACACTCCTAACATTCCCACACAATATATTGTTTCCAGTGCTGTAAAACTGGAAACTTCTCCTGTTCACTATATTCCGCACCATCACACGTCTTAAAGGATCCATTCTCCCTATAAGTGACATTATTGTCTAGTTAACTATCACTTTCAAACACTTTGTTCACACACTCAACTCTGTTTAGTCACTTTTCGCTTTACTTGCTGTATTGTAGCATCACCAGTGCTTCAGCAGCAACCTTTCTTTTCTCAGCAGCTTCACGTCTAGCAGCTTCACGGCTAGCAGCATAAAGTTCGTCAACTTTATCCTACAGACAGGTAATAAGAGACAAAAAATGAGTGAACGCATGCCTGAATTTGTGTGCATTACGCAAAGCCATGTATCAGTTGGATCATATGGGCTGCTGCTAACTGTTCTAGTAGCACAATAAACTGGGCATATCCATTTACGACGTCACACAGAAAAGTCGGGTTTTTATATAGTCAATTACCGCCAATGACTTGACACGCCCTGTAAATGGAATGTTACGCCTATGAATGTCAATAAACGCCCTACGACTCCGTTCATGTGACGTCGTATATGTGGATGCCTCCTTACCTGAGTATCTTGTGGAGAAACGGGTGAACCATTTACTTTTACTAATGACGTTCTCTATCGAATGGTCAGCGTGATGAGTGCTACTGCTTCAAGTGTGAAGCCCAAAAAGGTGACAAGAGGTTAAAAGTAAATAGCTATCACTACAGTCTTGCAGCAGCCCAGTAACCCAGTGCCATTGATAAATGATCAACAAGAAGAACTTATGGAAAAGTAGCGAAAAATACTGTAAAATACACTATCACTTACCAGGAACTGCCGCTCCGCTATTAACTTTCTTCGGCAGATGCTTGGGGTGGCGCACATATAGCCATCACGATAACAAGTGAAACACTTTACTGTTCCACAAAAACGAGAACAAGGTTCGATTATTGCAAATTTCAAGTCGTCATTATCACTCACTTCCTGACGACAACATTTACACTTGACTACGCCAACTTTTTTTCTAAGACCGAAGCACACTCTAATTGGAAATCCTTCTCTCTTCTCGTCAAGTTCATGAAAGATCAAAGGCGGCGACTCAGGTTGGTTTGCCTATGAACACATGTAAATAAGTTACATTATGAGTGGAATTTTATTTAATATTTTTTTTTAGATTATGCAATTGTCAAGACTTTGGTTCATGAACAGACAGACATGCATTTCCATACATATTCCAAACTATTGATTATGAACAGCTTTAAACTGCAAAATGACAATAAAAGATAAAGTAGGGTGCATAAATATACATGACGTATGCGACTGAGAATAGTGCAATTGCTTGAATGACTTAATCAATTCGGCTTCACCTGTGGAAAAGTACTGCTCACTGTTAGGATTACACCGGTGTGGAGACCGGGTTAAAGTCTTCTTAATTACTAATAATTAATTTAAAAGATGGTATGTTCACGCCATGCAGTTGAATGTGATTTAGGAGCAACCGAGTTAGATAAGTTATAATTACTGTTTTACCTAAATTGATCTAAAAATCATTATACGATTAATCATTAATGATCGTACATCTTAATTTAATTATGAATCCCTGATATTTAATGCACGATGTAATGAACATAATATCATCAAACGGAAATATGAACGCGGATATATTATACGTATATGGTATGAAACGCTATTTATAGGTGAATGCTTGCGTAAAGGAATATTTTTATATTCAAAGTTAAATGTAATATTCCGGAGTATATGCTTGAAGTTCACCAATACCTTCAAGTTACACATATTATGCATGATTGACTAATGCCTATCGTGGTTATCAATAAACGGATGATAAAGTACAAACTATAAACTCTCATAAATTAATATAGTTTTTGCATTGAAACCATTCATTCAGATGCAGAATCAAGTCAAGCAAACAATTACAGACCAGCGCTGGAGCCTGAATGACTGGAACTGACGTGTATATCTGTTGCAACTAGCTATGCCTATTTAAGTTTTTAAATGTATCACCTGCTAAAATTACAGATATCACGTTCTCGTTTATCAATATCGTGTGCTTCAACCCCCATCATGGATTAGATTCCCTTCCTTAAATAAAACCATACAAGTTGAAAAGGTTCAGTACAATAATGACTCATTGTATAACCTTTGTAATCATTTCTCCGTCAAGTTGCTTTCAAGTATTTTGTAGTCATGCACATTTAATGTCTTTTATGCAAATTGGAATAGGAGCACATTGACTCAATGACTTGCGCAGAGATTTGGCAAACTGCAGTCGTTCTATAAACATGATCAAATCACCTAATGCCATCAATCAAGAATTGTAGCAAATTATAAGTGCTAACCAGAGTTAATAAATGCTTATATAAAAATATATTTTGACTGCCAACAAAATGCAGATTTAATGGAAGTTTTTGTCATTTTGATGTTAAAATTAACATTAAACTATTTTCATATAATGTTTCAACGCAGCAGAAGCATGAACAAAGGACTTATACTGCGTGTTGGAATAAATACAATCTTACCTAACAAAAAACCTATATTAGCCATTACACAAGTATAGCAAACGACCATTGATCATTCGACTGGCTTTAATTCCATTTTGCCCTTCCGCAAATAATAATTTTCCCTAATTTTTAACCAAATCGTCTTACAAGTTTCAAAACGCTTTGAAAGGAGTTCCTTCATTCAATTAAAATCTCAACATTCCCCACGAATGCGGGAATAAGACAGTTTGCGATATGGCACATATGTTTTGTTTTAACACAAGCTACTTGACTGGTCTTTGTGTGCTGAATCATGCAAGTTTTTTATGCTTCAAATTAGAATAGGGTTGATGCTCGATGATGAAGATGAGAAGACTATGAAGATTTGTACACATGCATGATGTATGAAAGATAGCATTTCTTTAGATGAAACATATCTCTTTGATGGATTAAGAAAAGATGAATGAGAGAAATGAAAGAAATCATGCATATTATTAGTAGCAGGTAGAAAAAGATTTTTTTTAAAAGACTAGGAGCGAGGAGATGAGGCTCTCTGACTCAAATTTTAGAAAACCGTTTCAGGATGATAATCATATTTTACTTATGTAATTGTAATAGCCCGCTTGCTTGTCTCAACCTGACAGATTGAACTAAATTGACGGAAAGCTAGTAGAGCAGAGTGACTACGCATTTAAAATGCTGTTTCATCTTCATCTCGTCTAGCTCTCTGCTCTGATTCTGTAGCATTCAAAATAACAGATTCATCCTGAACGTACTCTAGCAGGCAGAGAGGTGTACTAATAGCGTGGGCTGTTAACAATAGTGTGCAGGGGTGAGAATAGTCGAACAATGAACTCTTCTTCTTCATTAAAAATGCCGTTAAAATTATCGATATGGCTTGAAACAGAGGATATCAATGGAATTAAAATCTTATGCAAAATTAAAGCTTATGCATCATTACTTTAGTACTAGTGTATACTATAAATATGCTTCTATTCCGTGCTTCCAAACAAAATCGTTAATTTCATTATTGCATCTCATTACACCCCGATTTTTTATATGCAGGTTATCAGTTGAATTGTAACTAGTATGATAATTTTAAGTAATATCATTGTTGTATCGATAAAATGACACTTGCATCTCCTGTTGTTGGTTGCATTTATCTAATTAACTAAAGTAAAAATTCATATAACAAACCCACACAGGAGAATGCAGAATAAGAAAACGTTGATTTTTTTTTCTTTTTCCAGTCAGTTACAAACAATTCATTACATATTTCCTAAAACTTATCAATCTTCAAAGTACATAGGTATAATTCCTTTCCAGAGTTTCCTCTCTTCTGATGAGAAGAATATCATACCAGCATTTTTTTTACTCCGCAAGCAGACTATTACAGACACCTCTTCCACAACAGTGGTTTTTTCTACAATGATAGCTATTACGCAGTGAAGGATCTTTCTACATTATCAACTTCATTAGCTAGACTTGCTCATCCGTCCGTCTCCCACTGACACCCTCGGCAAATCAAAATGCAAACGCCAATTCTACCTTAATTAATCCCATACTACTAACAACTTCTAAACAATCTAAAAAAATCGTAAGAATTCTCAAGTTCCCCCTTCACAAACAAAATCTCGTAGCCCTCTCCCATGACACATTTCCAATTTCCACCATGAAAGTGTATCACAGTCCCCCATATTGCATCCCAGGCCCTTACACGTACCGTACCATTCCCTGCATGACGTCATATTCCAGCCCGGCCCTGTCTGAACCTGACTCAATGCCTTCACATTATCACCAACGTTTTTCCTTCTTCTCTTTCCAGCAACTTCTCTACATCTGCTTAACTTTCCAGATTTTTCATTCCGAAACAAGGACTGGTATACAGTACATGAAACGTTGATAGCAAACTAGGATATTATAAAGAGTGACGATGACGAGTAGTACATTCGATTTTAAAGCTCTTTCTGCTGCTGACTTAGGTATAGCCGTATGAAAACTCCATCCATGCATGTCATGATCATGCAGCAGTAGCAGTACTTGTGTTGGAAAGTAGTTTGAATCTGGCTTCATATTATTCAACTGTACATATACATATTTTCTCTCTTTACTACCTTCTCCGCTTGTTTCAAATAATCCTGTCTCTAACCTCAACCAAGATACACTATAACATGTACAATTTACTAAACAATACTACCACCAGCTCTTTTAAAACCCCTTTATAATGACCACCCTTAAAACACACTACTAAACTATAAAAAACCCCTTTTTAAAGGGTTATTCACCCGTGAGGGGTTAAATAGTATCAAAAACGTTTTCCCTTTAAAAATTCACCTCCAAATCCACCTTAACCCTTAAACCTAACCTCACTTTACCCCCATTTTTTCCCTTAAACCAATCTATATTCCAAAAAATCGACAAAAAAACGTTATTTCAAGTCCGCTACACCGAGATCGAGCTTGATCCTAAAACCACTCTGTTTTAGTGAAAGGTTGGCTTACAATGTTTCACAAATTGCAGAAAGACCCCTTGCATCCGACAATGCTAAAAACCCTCAAAAAAAAACTTTTTTTATATGCAGCTTTCCTATCCTAACCCTGCTTTCCTTAACGAAACATTACAACAACTAGTCATAATAATATATTTTTTTCTGGGGTATATCTATTTCACGTAGAAGTTGTGGCAGTAAAGTGGAAGAAATAACGCTTTTGTGTCGTGTGTTCAGGTTTGGTATATGTGACGACGAGGAATACGCGATGATGATTAGAAGATAGATGGAAAATGTTGAATAGAATGGATGAAATGTTATAGATGAACTAGACGAGGAAGAGTAAAGACGAAGAGCTCACGTATATAGAGAGACAGAGGGCTCATTCACAACTTTTTTCAGGAATCAACAAACTAGTGGTTTATATCTATTTTAATTTTACTGGCACTTTCAACACTTTAAGTTTTTTAAAAAAAATTACACACAGAATGCGGATGGAGACATTTGGAAAATGAAATCTTAAAAAATATAATGAAGATCGACCGTTCAAAGATAAAAAGGAGCACTACAGAAGTGGTAAAAAAAATAAATAATAATAATAATGTATAAAATTGTCATTTTTGGAAATATAAATGTGTGAGGACAAGTTTGGAAACTGCGTCTTTAGTTTGGAGGTGGTGTGGTTTTGGAAAGAGATGTGACATGGAATGTTTTTTGTTAATTGTTATAGCCTCCTGACTGCAAGACACTGATTTTACGGATCGTGGACTGCAAAGAGACACAGGATCTCACAGAGCTACTCAAAGGGGTACAAACATGGACCTATGGCAAGTGTGAGTTGTATCACTGGATTGACGCGTTAGATAGGTTTGATGGCGTCTTGGGAAAGGCAACTCATCGGGCTGATGGGCGGTGGGCCATGGCTTGTGATGTTAATGATAATGAGGGCAAAGAGGTACTTACAAAAAAATGGAATTTAAAGTTGGATTTCGACATTGTAATGCACGCTAATAGGCAGTTACGTTGAGACTGTGTGGGTGGTTTAATGAATAGAGTGACTGATTATGTAATGTTTTTTACTGTGCTTTTTTTAGCTGAAACTGTGCGTGCTGCAGATATTGCGATTTACGTCGCTTTTGATTGAGCACTCGTTTTCGCGTACAGTGTACAACTCGATGGATCACCTAACGGAACTTTTGTACTCGTCGGATTTGACGCTGTTACTGGAGAATTTACATTTACTGTTTATGTTCAGTAAGCGCAGCAACTTGTTAACTCGCCTTCCGGATGACAAGCGTAGTTTACTCCTTGAAGGCTTGTACGCCTTAGCGGAGGTAATTTTAATGAACCTAATTATGGAATCTATGCTGCAATTATTAAGTGCTAGTTATTCAAGCTATGTGTGCTACTGAGTTGCTGAATGATGAAATGAAAACTAATTAATTGCTTTTTTATGTCTAATCTTTAGTCTTGGGGTGGCAAGGAAGCTGGATTCGGACTCGCAGCTTGCTGCTTAAAGAGACCGCTTGAAGTAAGTTACATTTTTAAAAAAAGTGTGCTATTCCGTTCTTTATAATTAGGATGAATAGTCATCTTCATAATTACTAGTCCTTAAGGATGCAAGTTAAAAGTAGTTAGAAGCCGTTAAAATGCCAAATTAACCATACAACAATACCGTTAGCCCATGATTGTTAAATGAGATGGTTATTAAATGGACTTTTGTACCACCAACCCTCCTTCCCAAAAAATCTTACCAGAAAATGTGACAGAAAATGAGATATGTTAACTCCAATACTTAAATGCCCAGTCATTTAGTCAAATTATAGTTTAAAAAGAAATGCCCGTCAGTATGCAAGAGAAAATCCCAAAAAATAGCAATTTTTTAGATGCAATAGCCAACCATCTACAACAACAGGCCAACTTAATGTCGCCTGTTACAATTATGCCACCAGTGCCTGTATTTAATTAACTAATTAACTACAAAATCCCAAAAAACGACAATTTTTAGATGCAATAGCCAACCACCTACAACAACAGGCCAACTTAATGTCGCCTGTTACAATTATGCTATCAGTGCCAGTATTTAATTAACTAAATAACTACAAAATCCCAAAAAATGACAATTTTTAAATGCAATAGCCAACCACCAATTACCACAGGCCAACTTAATGTCACCTGTTACAATTATGCCACCAGTGCCAGTATTTAATTAACTAATTAGCTACAAAATCCAAAAAAATGAAAATTTTTTAGATGCAATACCAACCACAGGCCAAATTAATGTCGCCTGTTACAATTATGCCACCAGTGCCAGTATTTAATTAACTAATTAACTACAAAATCCAAAAAAATAGTTAACTTACCATTTTTAATTAGCAAATTATCAGAATCCCAATTAAAAGACAAAATGTTTCACACCGAATTCATCTTGCACTCCCCCAGCAGTTAAATCACAAAATTTTTGTGGTCCACTCTCCCAAAATGCGAGCTCCCAACCCAAATGCCTTTTTTGAAGCACGTCAAGGCAAGTGCTCGCCTTTCTCAGCAAACAGCACCCAAAATTTTTTATCCCAAATGTTCCCGCAACGGAATCGGAAACTTTGAGACAAGTTTCCTAAAAAAAACTATATCCCTACCTTTGAAGGTAGGTGACGATATTGCGACACGGTGGCAGTTAGATAGCAGCACCACCACAGCAGCAGAGACGACAATGTGCTGCTGTGTCTGTGTGAAGCTGGCCTTCCGTCCCAGTGGGACTCCCACTTGTTTCAGTGACCAGTCCTTTTTAATGGCTTTACTGAGGCGCGTATGACAACCAGCTCTTTGGCAGTTATGATGATGATAACGGTATTTGCTTAGGTGCATCATGCATGGTGAAGTGGTGGGTAGTATTTAAGTCCTTGCAGAGACCGTTGAATGATGATTAGGTGCAAAATTACTGGAATTTTTAGGTGCTTTGTGGAATTAGGTAGGAATTATAGTATAAATTACGGTTTAGCAGGTTAGAAGAGGCATTGTTCATGTATGTAGGTAATTTTAATTTTGTTTTGGACTGCCATTAAGTTGGTTTTTATAATACTTAAAGTATTTTAGATTGTCATTAAGATGAATTAGTTGAGAATGCTGGGATTTGTATGGTTTTATAATATAAATGCGTTTATAACTTTAAAGGATTATCCACCAACGGCAACAACAGTACACATGGAGTTTTACCGGGATGGTACTGCAGCAAGAAATCGGTTAGAGTCATGGACAGTGTTACATATTGAAGATGTACAGCGGATGAATAAATCACCATCAAGGATCCTGGATGAGTGCATAGATATTTATGATGTTCCACAGGATAAGCAGGTAAAATGGGATTGCATAGTTGTGAATATTATCTTTTAATGGGAACAATTAGACTTGTTAAGTAACAATTTTGATTTGAAATCTGTTTCAGCTCTCCCTTCTAACCCACCTGCGGTTAGCTTACTATTTCCCAGTGTGGGCCGAGCGCGTCAAGTTAGTCCAGGCACGACTCCAAGCTCTGTCAATTTTAGTATACGCCAACGCAATACAGGAAAATATTCAGCAACTTCTTTATAGTGGACTGATGGAGGAGTTGGTGGATATATTAGAGTTGAGCCAAGACTACCTAACAGATATTAAAGCTGCTGCCCTAAGGACACTTACGTCAATTATTCATTTGGATCGAGCACACAACTTTCCAAAGTAAGAATTGTCAGCAATACTCTAATCCTTCCATAAAAATGTATGATTTGGAACATGTATTTAATGACAATGACTCTTTTGCAGTATTATCGAAGCAACAGGAGCCGGCTCTTACCATGGCTTTTTACCAATGATGGTAAGAAATTGCATCAACTCGCTCACAAGTTCTACACCAGATGCATCGCAACAGTATCCGCTTCCTTTAGCAACTGCGCTATTCAGTTTCTTGTATCACTTGGCCAGCTATGAGCTCGGAGGCGAAGCTTTAGTCAATTGTGGAATGCTCGAAAGTCTGTTAAAGGTTGTGAATTGGGAGACTTCAGATGTTGAGTATATCACTGTAAGCTACACCAATGATCATTATGTATCTTACTTTCCATGCTTAATAATTTGATGACACAGTCAAACTAATTTTTATGTTATCTTAATTGTAGTTCGTAACTCGTGCTGTACGAGTTATTGATCTCATCACAAATATGGATATGCAAGCATTCCAAGTTCATAATGGACTGACGTCATTTATAAATCGTCTAGAAGTAAGTGCCTTACCAGAAGATTTTTTAAAGGAGATGTTTGTTACGTTTAGTTTAAATAATAATTATTTGCACTTTTAGATTGAGGTTGCCGCTTGTAGGGCCGATCAGCCGTTTGAAATAATACCAGAAGTATCATCTGCCAGTAGAAGTCAAACGGCAGGAAATCCCGAGGTTGATACCAATAGAGAAGACAGTAGTGAGACACAAATGGACACTGACAACAATACTAACGTGGTGGCCGTACGTTTAATACCTAATCTTTGTCAAATGAATGCTATTCTTCAAGCGTAATGATAAGCTTATGTTCTTCAACGATCATTTTCTCTTGCTAGGAACCGAGTGTTGCTGCAACGACATCCAAGGACGGAACCGTAGCCGTAAATCCTGGAAGCGCGTCTAATTTTGTCCATAATGGAACTACGAGTGTTTAGTTTCAGAATGAGTTTTACATAGCTGGTGACAGTTAAGAGTTTTCTGACTTTACACGATATTTTGTTTTTATGACCATTTAGGTCCCGCCAACCAGAGAAGTTATTTCGTCGATGCCCAATGTCTTTTCTGCCCTTTGCTTGAATAGCCGTGGACTTAACGCTTTTATAAAATGCAACCCATTCCAGTCATTATTCAAAGTTTTGTTATCGCCTGAATACCTGCCTGCAATGCGTAGACGCAGAACCGCCGAGCCAATGGGAGATACAGCGTCAAACTTGGGAAATGCTATGGATGAGCTCATGCGTCATCAACCCAGCTTGAAAGTTGCTGCTACAACAGCAATAATTCAGGTCGGTTTAAAAATCGTTACTATTGTGCAGTTAATCCCTAAGCATCCTTCATATTAAGTGAAGTAGTGGCATATATACATAAGTTAGAGCAGAAATGAGAAAAAACGACAACGAATTTAACGGTACGTCTATTTGCAATTTTAGCTGCTGAAGCACCTTGGATGTCTAGGAGGAGACACTACCAACACGTGCTTAAAGTCGCAAACCAAACCAATGGTCACCAGTCTAGGCAGCAATGCCAGAGGAGCTGGAACCTCCGAAGGAGGTAGCAGTGATGAAGAAGATGACGATGACGAAGAGGCATCCACTGCTTCGCATTCCCAACCTGCATCTGCAGCACCACCACCACCCAACACAAACAGAGATGCCACTGTTGTGCCACCTCTTAGTTTCTCAACAGGTGGAAAGAATACTGACGAAAAGTTGCCTCTGCCCTTAGTGGATTACATTCTTAATGTGGTATGGACTCATTTGAAATTCGAGAATGATTCCAAGGGAACTCTCCTTCTCTTTACTAAGCTGTAATTTTAATATTTTTTACGGTTTTTCATTGACAGATGAAATGCGTGGATGCAATTTTGAGTAATAACTCAACGGATGACCACTGCCGGGAGTTCGTTAATCAGCAAGGACTAGATCCTCTACTCAACATTTTGTGTCTTAGAATACTACCTATAGATTTCCCGAATTCGCCTGCGTGTCAGGCAGTTTCTTCTGTTTGCAAATCAATTCTCGTAAGAAATTCACACATTCTAAACAGTTCATAGCTATAATAAGTCTGGTTCTAGGTGGCATAATAACTTTTGATTTCTTTTTCTCAGAATCTCGCGCATGAGGGACTCGTCTTAGATAAAGGTCTGGAGAAGCTTCATGCCGTTTTACTCCGACTTGATATACTTGATAAAACAATAGATAGCCCAGGAAGTAGCGTGCTGCTTAGAGAATTGGCCAATTCGAAGAATCCTGTAGAAGCCGTCTCAAATTGCTTGGAAACCCCTATCTTGCATGATATGACGGCAGTGCACTCCCTGATCATGATGTTCATTCATGTTTGTCGTACGGGACAGGTTAGTGTTTTATTTTTTAGTGATTATGTGAATTCTAAACACAAGCCTTTGAATTAAAACTTACAACATAATGGATCCTAACTATTGAACTTATTTGTGATTTCAGAGTGATATACGAACATTATCTATAAATCACTGGGGTTCAAAGACGGGATTGGAAGTACTAAGACTGCTATCAAAACTTTACCTGAATTTGGTTTGGGAAAGTACTGTCTTGTTAGCATTATGCAGTGGTGAATACCAACCAGACACTGATGGTTTTGGCCGGTCTGACTTGGATAAATTGATCCCCCCAACCGACTCTAAGGTACGTGCTGGTCTATTTCATGATATGAAAGTTGGTGTTGTTAGATTATGTGTGAATATATTTAACGCTTTCTTCTTTAATGTTTATGCTTAGCCACTCGTGTTGTCTCCGTCTCAGGATTCAAATTGTAATATGGAAACGCAGCAAGATTTATCAAGGTCTTGTGACGGTGAATCCTGGGATCAAATGGATGTTGACTCAGAGTCCAATATGGCTTCAAACCCTGGACTAGTCAACTCGTCTACACAGACAACAACCAAACAAGACAAAGAAAAGGGCGGTGCAAATGACACACTACAGCATTATGCCAAACTGTTGAAACCGATCCTAAGTGCATCTTCGAGATTAGGACGAGCCTTAGCGGAACTTTTCGGCCTATTAGTAAAGGTATGCATATTGAAACTGTCTTTTCTATTAATTTACGTAAGCGTCATTAAATGCTCACGTGCTAGTAAAACGGACTGATTTATTTTACTTATTTATGTCTTCTACAGTTATGCGTTGGTTCACCTTTGAGACAAAGACGTGGCCATCATATGCCTGCCATGCAGGGCTATGTAACGACTACCGCGACTCAAGTTGCCGAAGTATTGGCCCAATTACTAAATAACGGATTGAAGTGGCAACCAAAGCCAAATTCTCCTGTACCCAGGCTGACCTTTAGTATATGCGCTGTAGGCTTCTCTGCTCCATTGTTATTTGATGAGAAAAAATATCCATATCATCTAATGCTTCGCCAGTTTATGGACGCTGATGGCTTGTCCTCTCTATTTGAGTAAGTTATTCGCCCGTCAATTTCTTAAAAAAATATGTGATTACCTACCTACTTTCTAAAGATACTAATTTGAGTATATTATGATTCTAGGGTTTTCTACTGGGCTATATCTGAAAGCACTCCAGATGCAGGAGGTCCAGTCGCAGTGCCCAATGAACACCAAGTGGAATTTCTAGATTCATGGCTTCTGTTGATGGAAAAGTTTGTCAATCCAAAATTAGTGCTAGAGTCGCCTCATAGCCTACCACTTAAACCACCTATCTTACGGAATCCATTTAACGCTAATTTGTTTTTGGCCAATGTGCACAAGGTTAGTTATAATAATGATAATGATAATCGTTCGTCTACAATACTGAACAGCGTTTAAATTATCATTCCCTACTTAATTTAATCCATTTAACTTCCGAATTGCAGAAAGCTTTCGATGCTGTGATGTTTTTATGGCGTCGGTACGATTTGAAACTTTATGGAACTCGTGCCGTGGAGTCTATGCTAGCAATTCTCTGCCACATTCTGCGCTACAGAGAACAGGTAAATTTCTATATGTTTGGTGTACTATGAAAACGCTGGTGGCACACTGTAAGTGCTGGCGTTAAATGCGATTATGATCATGAAACGACGTATTGATTTATTTTAGTCGAAGCTGTCTGGGAAGGGAAAAGATAACCAACAATCCCAGCAATGCCAAGCAAGAACTACAACGAGCCAATCTACTAATGATTTAACGACTCAATCGGAGGGAAACTCTAATGTTATATCACGTGCAGGAACTTCATCTGTCCCAGTGGGTACTTCCGCAGTTGTTAGTGTTGTTGGTGTGCCACCAGTTAATAACCGTGTGGTGGAAGGTACACCTGGAACAACTCCTGTTACTGAACAAAATAACAGTGCGCAATCTAACCAGCCCCCTGCACCAAGCAGTGAAGTAGCGCCCACAGCCACTACAGATGCGACAAATACACCACGAACTGCGCCCACTGATCAAAATGCAACCAGAACAGGACAATCAACGACTCCTGGTACTGCTGCTGCATCAGCCAGTGGAACCCCACTTACAGGTCACATGGCAGCTGCATATGAGCTGGGAATAAATGTTGACCACCTAAGACAGTTAATGGATATGGGATTTTCCGTTGAAATGTGCATTGAGGCCCTAATTACAAGCAATAGCCTTCATCAGGCGACGGATTACCTATTAAATGCTAATACGCAAAATCCTAGTGCACCTGCTGCCGCAGCAGTAGCAGCAGCAGCCGCCGCCTCAACGGCAGCAACGACAACACCCGCCCCTGCAACTACAACGCCAGCGGTAACCCAAGATCCCCCTGATCAAGAAATGCTTAGACTTTTTAATAATCTAAAGAGTGAAGAGGTATGCTCTACTTTCTATTCTTTCAATCAAATAAATGCCTTCCATCTTATTCCAAGCCATAAAAATAAGCATTTCCACACTTACCGCCATTATGTTAGAATGTCCTTAATTACGGCCACTAAAACGTCCCCCCTCGCCGAAAACCACCAGTCTGCACCGGTCTCCTGATATTATTACATGACCTTAGCACGCCTCAACCTATACAAAAATTAAATCCAACAATCAAAAGATTAATATTTAAACAATTAAATAATATACTTTCAAGGGATTATCAAAGAATGTTAATTAACCAGGACACATAAAAACGCATAAAAATGTGTAAAAACGCAACCAATACCAAACTCTTTAAGTTCCTTAATTAACAGACCATTAAAAACCCAACAATTCTACCATCAGTCTTCAACTACAACCATCCTAAACAGTCAGTCAGTGGACAGGGTTGAATTCGCAGCCCAGGGCTTAGTTAGGGGATTTTTTTTTACTTTTGCCGAAAAAAGTCTCTAAATTGGCCAAATTAGTATTTAAAAAACAAAAACTATTATTACCCCACCGCCATATTGGTTAATCTACACTTTCAAACATTTTCTACATTGAAAATGTAATTTTTACCATTGGGGAGCCGAATTCGGAGCCCAAGGCACCGTATTCCACCCCATGTCCACTGACTGACAGAAGAAAAAAAATCGCAAAAAAACCAAAGTTGGCTGATTTTGGAATTAGGAATAGCAAACTATTAGTAATACAATACCTTTCAATCATTAACAATTGAATATGCTCAACTAATTACCAATTTAAAAAAAACTAACTAAAGTTTACAACTAGACTAGTTGACAATGTTGAGAGAGAAGAGAGTAGAGAGATAGGCCGGCAGCAGAAGTTTTGGACGGCTCTGGTCGTCACCTTCAAAACAGACGGCAGGAGGCTGGGGGTACTTGAGTCTAAAAATATCAAGGCTTTCAGTAGGCTTTGTTGAGTGAGATATTGCATGAGTTTCATACAGAAATGTAAACAAGAGTTTAGGAAATGTAGTGTAGTTAGTTTAACTGCTGGAGTTAATTACTTAAGTGAGAGTGTCAGATGATACTAGTAGAAGAGGGTAGTTTTACTGAGGGAATAACTGATTTACCACTTTTGCATGCGCTTTTTTAGCTTCAAACTTGTTAGGGGTTGATTTTCTAAGTATTTAAAGTAGAGAAGGAGAGAAAGAGATAATTTTTTGGGGTTAAAATAAGTTGGATTAGTATTATTGATAATTAGNTGATTTTCTAAGTATTTAAAGTAGAGAAGGAGAGAAAGAGATAATTTTTTGGGGTTAAAATAAGTTGGATTAGTATTATTGATAATTAGTTTTTAAATATGAGTCGTCCTCGTCCCCTTAAACAGCTTCAGAAGCTTAGTAGGCTTCCGGAAATAACTCTTTCCGTTAGAATGTCTCGTGGGGCGCCGTATGTGGCTTTTTGGATTCATGAATTCCTTATGTACGATGGGGTACGTTAATTGGTAAAAGGCTTGGAAACGGGTAGAAAGATGGAAGAGTTGTTGGAGAGGAGGAAGAGGGGAAAACCGTTAAATTTTTTTTTAATTATCTGTTTTTCAGAGAGTGGAGAACTTGAGGCCGGAGGAATTGGATGGGTTCACTGAAACGATTATGGATCAGTGTTTGACGATACTGGATACTGTACCGGAAACGGTTTATAAGGTTTGCGAACTTTTAGTGGCTGTTGGACAGCGGAATGGACAAGCGTGGATGAAGGAAACGTTAACTGGGATAGTTACACAGGTACGTATATAGTGTTTCATTAATTAAGTTGTAGTTGTTACCCCAGATGGGAGAACAGCAATTAGGATCAATTGCTTGAAAGGCATTTGATTGAGAGAGAAATGCTTACAATCGGAATAAATAAATGGTTTTTAATGTCTAGATTGAAGCTGGTGTCGAGACCATTTACTATGCAATTGAGAAAAATGTCCATGTTCTGTTAACTAAGGAGTTTAAGAAAGAATCGGCACCGGTTGCTCATCGGATTCATCTGTTCAGTTTGATGTTTGAGGTATGATATAACTTGTTCACTTTACCTGTATCCCATGGTATTATATCGGGTGCACTTTGAAAAGACTACCATATAATTAAATGTATTCTAATTTTTAGGAATTAAAGGGAATGAGCGCCATGGCATTGGAGAAGAAGCATGTTATCGACGCAGCCATTGAACTGATCCGTCTATTCCATGACCAATGTGCAAACAGTCCTCAGAAGGAAGAGTTAAAGCAAACTACTCCCACATGGCTTGCTCCTCTAATTCTCATGATTGACTTGTACGAAAAGGCAGCCGTTGCGGCCAAACGAAGAACAAGAGTGTCTGAAGAAACAAATCACCTCTGGAAGTGGTTTGACATTAACTCTGGAAAGTGGTGCTCATACTCATCACAAAACAATTACATAATTGACAAGGCCTTTTGGGAAGGGGAATGTAATGTGAGGATAACAGCAGGAAGGAGACGATATGTGATCAACTTTACAGCTATGATTCAACTGAATGAGGAAACGAGCAATCGTCGCCCTATAACATTATGGCTCAAAAGTAAACCAGGCGATCCTACAGCCACCGCAGCATCTACTAAAACCACTGCTACCTCTACCACAACTACTACTCCTGCTACGAATGATTTACTGTGGCCTTTACCAGATCCAAGAACTCTGTCTATCAACACGGAGGGATTTGAACATTTAAATTCGGTAATGGGCGAAGATTTTGATCTATTATGGGGCACGCAAGAGGATGCTCCGGAAGCAGCTCCGAAGAATGCTCCAAAAACAGCGGAAGAAAGCAGTTCCGCTCCTGAACCAGGTGCTGAGTCATGCAAAATGCCACGTTTGAAAGGTCTTGATATGGCCCAGAAGAAACAAATTGTGGAGTAAGTGATTTAATTTATTATTGTATTCCTCATAATGAGCAATTTAAGTGTGTATTTGATTAACATTAACTTTTTTAAAAATATAAACAGGAGCACCACCATGCTGATGGGGTGGCCCGTGAACCCAGATACTTTGCACGCAATTATGAGACTGATTTTGCGTCTAACCAGATCTTATGAAGTTGCTGAGGTTTTCTCTGAGCATTGTGGCGTTAGATATCTCACGACTCTTACGTCTGACTCAGGATTTTCCGGATTTTTTCCACTTGCGAATCTTTTGATTCGTCATGTTCTTGAAGACTCACAGAGCTTAAAATATGCAATTGAGAAGGTACCGATCTAACGTTTATTGCATGAAAGAATTATTTGTAGCCGTCAATTTTTCAACCAATATTCTAATCAATTTACTTTACTTACTTACAGATGATTAGAGCTAAGGCGCTTAGTAGTGGCGCTTCAACGTGCAAAGAGTTACATTATCTATTGAGAGTTTTGGCCCCAATTGCTTGTCGCCACGAAGATTATTTTGTTGAAGTAGCTGGACGTATACTGCGGGTTGACATAACCTTTGTTACCAGAAGAGGAGAAGAAGATACTCGTTTGATTGTGAAACCAATTCCATGCAAATTAGAGAATGTTGACGGGGGAGTAGGAGAGCAAGCACGTAGTGCCATTGAGACTCTTCTTGATGCACTTACTGTTCCAAATCCACGTGACGAGGAGCAAAAAGAAGCGAACACGTCCACTCAAGCTGGTCCATCTACGACAGACTCCAGTACCCAGAAATCGGAGAATCCCACAGGGGCTAAAGAGGACGAAACGGTAAGTATAACGTAGTGCTATTTTGTAAACTCACAACTCCTCATATAAGTTAAGAACCGTTATCACATATTACCAATTATTAATTACAGATGGAAACAGACTCAGTTTCAACCAAGCCTGCTGCAAAAGCTCCAGAGAAAAGTTCGTCCACATCCACTGAGGATAACAAGAAGAAACAACTCATTCCGAAATATGCTATTTGCCAATTACTTGCCGAGTCAGTCCATTCGTATTCATTCCCTTGTAAAATCATAGCCGAATACACCTTTTTCAAGAACAATAACCCATGGTTGCAAGAAGTAAGCAATTGAATTAATTTATTTCCATATTTAATGTGATGTGTAGACCAATGAACTGCAGTTATTGTTTTGGAAAGCTAATTCACAATAAAATTAATGACTATATTATAGGACTGCTCTGCCTTGGCCTTCTTGTTGGATAAAATGCTCTCAACGGCTGAGAATTCTGCGGAAAAGGACTGCTCCTCTGCAGTAAGAGATCTAATATCAGCAATGGCAGGTTGCAATCACATACCTGAAGCCCAAGCAATAGTTATCTCCGAGGTGCGTTATTTGCCATATTTTAAGCATGTGACAGTGATGATGTATAAAATATGTGTAATAATAATTTAATTCACTTTCCGTTGTTCATAGGTTAAAGCGGCCTTGCAGCGTGCATTAAGCATGAGGGAATCTCCTGAAAAGCATTCAAGAATCCAAGGTTTAGCTGCTCTGATATGCACCATGATAGAAACATGTCCTTCAGCTCCTCCCACGCAAATGGTTCCTGTGTTGAAGCCAACTACATTATGGTAATTGATTTGAATTTATTGAGAGGTGTCATTCTTGACTTATTAAATTTTTTTTAAATAAATCTTTAATGATATGAAACTTTTTTTTAAATTTCAGCATGAATCAAGTGGTCCGTCTTCTGATTAGGAAAAATGTCACAATCGACTTGGCTAGAATTCCCCATAGTTTAGATCTCTCCAGTCCATACATGGCGACAACTGTTAATGCTGCCTTAAAGCCCTTGGAAGTGATCTCTAGAATTGTCAACCAACCTGTAGCTACCAATCCAACCCGTCCAAAGACAAAACCGGAACAGACCGTTCAAGAATCTGTTAACAATACGCATACAGGTACACGTTTTCTGCAAGCATTTATTGTATAAGTGTTTTACTATGCGACAGTGATTTAATTATACATGTGTCTAATGTGTGATTTTACTAGGTGGTACAAGCAATTCAGAGATGACTCATGCTCAAGGTGAAGAGACTGTAGAGGATGCCGATAATACGGAGCATGACATATCTGCGGCTGCTGAAAGCCTTCTTGATGCAACATCTGAAAGTCACACTCACGAACACGATGCTCCTGAAGCTCCGGATGACGATGTTTTGGACGAAATCATGGACCAACTTTTGGAGAGGTTTGTTTGCAAGGAACAAGTTAAACACTTCAAATGAATTTTACTACTAGCAATTACTTTAATTCTCTCTAAAAATATTATAGAGATACTGGACCGTCCGAGGAATTGATCATAACTGAAAATTCCTTGATGGATTCGTCATCAAATAGGATGGACACTGAACAAGAAGCGACTCAGCGGGATTCTAGGGATTTTGTGTCTAATCAGGTAAGAGACTATCATGACTAAAAGTTATGGGAAACAATTGTCATATGCCAGTAAAAAATAATACGATTCCTTTGCGTGTCTTTTAGTATGAAGAAGATCATGATCACAATGACACCAGTGAATCCGAATCTGAAGCCTCCAATGGCGACGACGATGGAGAAGAAGAAGGTAAATGCAATAAGTTTTGGCCAAGGAATTTGTTGTGTTCATAATCAGGTATTGATTACACCTTGAAACATTTTTTCTTATAAATCCATATTAGGTGAAGAAGAAGAAGATGAGGATGAAGAAGAGGAAGATGACGAGGATGATGATGAGGATGGGGCTTCGAATTTCGATGAAAGGGGTCAAGAAGAATGGGATGACGGTTTCATGAGATTTGCAGGCTTAGATCGTGATGAAGATTTACTTATGGTTCAATATGGCCAAGATCCAGAGAATACACCTGTGTTTTTTACAAACAATGCTACGTATAACTTGAACGTTGGCCTGTTTGATGATCCTATGGGTAGTGAACATTCTAGTGGTAAGTTTACACCTATCTATAGTTGCAATTCCTTTCATACTTTCAGTGCTGCTCACTTAATTCAATGAGCTTGTAATCATCTTCTATTCAATGCTAATACTGGATAATTTTTATGTAGGACTTCGATTAAGTCATCCATTGCTTCAACCTCCAGTGACTGGTTAGTTATTCAAAAATATAAATTATTTAAAAAAATTAAGCACAAAGAAAAGAAAATAACAAAGAAAAATTTCATCATTAATTTATAGATCAACCGGTGACAGGAACAGTTACCACTCGTGGCCATCGTAGTGGCCGACAGAGGAGATATCAGTATATTCAGTTTAATCCTCGACATCCTCACCCTCCAGCTATCCTTCAAAGGTATGCTCAAAGGCTTCAAAGGTGTTTATATTACCTCTTACCTGGACTCTTAAATATATTGGATATGAATTGTGTAAAAATTGATTTTAATGTGATATGTACAATCTGTTTTAATTATTGTAGACTGCTTGGTCCATCCACGGCACAGGAAGTGATTCAGCTTACCACTGGACAAGCATTAAATCAAGGCATGAGAGATGCTAGATTTTTAGTTATGGACGCAACTACTGTAAGATTTACCAGCTTATATAATATTTCTACCTACACGTATCCCAATACAATTTTCTGTTTTTCATCGTATCTTTCATTGTATGTTTTAGGACCAAGGAATCAGTAGAAACGGTGCTTCTGGTTCCACTGGATGTGTTTCGAACTACACTGCGTTGCATTGGTGGTGTGAAGAAGCTAAGGCACTTGATGGCGAGTCCCTTCATGATTCAGTAGTTGGTAAGTCTCGCAAACATTAGTCATATTTACAAAGTAAAGTAAATTTGGGTATTCTATAATAGAATTTCTATTCTAATTTCTAATTAATAATATGGAGCTCTAACATTTATTATTATTAATCTTATATGTAGCTTGTAAACGGAAGATAGTTGAATGCATTGAGTACTATCGGGATAAGGCATTCGAGATGCGTCGTGAAATGAAGAAAAAGCAAGCAGAAGAAAAGCAAAAACGAGGTATGCATTTACCTAATGCATTAAACCATATAATATTAGTGATAACTAGACCATTCACTTGCTAAGATTTTGGTGTTCATCTTAAACTTTTATTTATTTAGCCACCTCTGAAGCATTTAAACCAGTAGCGGGTTCTACAGCCAAACCAAATGCGGCAACAACTAATACCACTCCTTCAGCTCCTACTGCTGAGGCAGCAGCCGCTTCTGAAGAATACCAGAGTTTAGAGAGAACGTTGGAAAGGATGGTTGACATACGCCCTGTTACTGGTATGTTATTCCTTTATAGTTGATTGCGGTTGCTAAATCTCAATGACATCTTAACAGATTTTATTTAATTTTCCATTTAGAACCAGGACAAAGTCCTATTACAACGGAACACAACATTGTGGATACGATGCAAGTCACGCCTTCGGACAAACCTGAATCCAGTGGTCCTGCTAGTGCTAACGGGCCAGTCAGCATGGATAATAGCAATGCCGAACCCGGTGCAAATCAATTCCCGGCGGTAGATAGTCAAACGCAGCCTCCTAATGCCAGCGGCAATACTGTGAGCTTTCACTATTTTAACACCCCTTTAAACGAAGTAACTAATTAAAGTTTTTACTTCTAAGACTAATATTATTATTTACTTTATTATTACTATAGGCGGAAACTGGCGAAGCACCGTCTGATCCAGCAAACGATTCCGCGAATAAAGATGCAGTAGCTTCCGCTAATGCAATGAAGGATTCCAATGAGCAGTCGGTCGATACCAACACCAGTGAAACCAAAGTGGAAACCCCCACATCGACAGAAAACAACGGAGAACAGGAATCACCAGGTGACCAACCAGGCGCAATTGGTGGTACGTAGTTAACTTTACTTTCATGATGATTATTACTTGTATTTGTGTTTTAAAACTATATTCATTTACAGTGTTCCGTTCTCTTATGATTTTAGGAGCAGCTGCGGCTGAAGCACCAGGACATCTTGAACCTATCGCCGGACCATCCGGCACTCAGAATGTCAGCGAAGACTTTAGAAACATTCTCGGTGACATTGATATACCTGAAGGAGTTGATCCATCATTTTTGGCTGCTTTACCAGAGGACATGCGACAAGAGGTTATTGCTGAGCACTTGAGGTAGGTGTATTTACATAAATATCTCATTTAATCTTGACAACCAATTCACCAACTCAGCAGCGTAAGAAGGACTCTTAATTTCTCTTTGATGTATTGCTTTAGATTACAAACACTTCGTGCTAGACCACCCGCAGTTGGTCAGACGGAGACTTCCTCGGTGGTAGACGTGAGCCCGGAATTTTTAGCAGCATTGCCACCAAACATCCAGGAAGAAGTTTTGGCCCAGCAAAGAATTGAACAACAAAGACGAATGGCGACCGTTAGCAATCCCAATGACCCAATGGATACGGAAGCATTTTTCCGCAATCTACAGCCTTCACTACGCCAAGCTGTAAGCTTATATTTAACACTTACAATATTTACGTTTTTGGAAATAATTTGTAATTGTTACGCTGTAATATTTATTTATCCTTTCCTTAAACAGATTCTTGCCGATATGGAAGAGTCCCAGATAGCAGCTCTTCCCCCTGATTTGGCAGCTGAAGCCCAGAGTCTTCGACGCGAATGGGAAAGTCGAAACCGCCAGTTTCTTCAAGATCGTCTATTTACACACGGACACACTGGCACTACCCTGTCATCAATTCTTCGAAACAGTGGTAAGTTGACCGATATAAATGAGATGAAAATATGGTTCACAAGTTAAGTAAGTCTGCTGTC